>CAJNIZ010016369.1:11269-23797 GCA_905231905.1 Symbiodinium pilosum
TTCCGTAGGAAATTCCAGGGAGGCACTTCAGAATTCAGAAAACAGCCTTCAAGATGGTTGAAGGGTTTAGGATTAAGGGTTTAGGATTAAGGGTTTAGGATTAAGGGTTTAGGATTTAGGCTTCCAAGGGTCCATGTACCCAATATTTGGGTATATGGGGATTTGGTACTAGTAATTGTAGTACAAGTGTTGAGAAAGTATATGAATATGAGATAACTTGAACCAAAAGGGCTACGCATGTATAAGTTATCTGAGGTTTTGGGGTTGGGATTCAGGGATCGGGCCCTTAGCATGTCGGGATTTGGGTTTAGGTTAGAGTTAGGGGCTTTAAGTTTAGCGTCAACAGTTAGGAGCTGGGGCCTCAGGCGTTTGGGATCAGAGGTTAGGGCTTAGGGTGCTTTGACATACCTTGAGATACGCGACTGCTCAATTTCCAAAAGATAATTTCCTCAGATAGGGAGGCCCAATATAGACCCCCAAAGACTACAGTCCTTATTATGAGAAATACCGTACCCCAAAAATTGGAAAGCCTTCAAAAAATCTAGAGGACTTCGGGGTCACTAGCTATCTGGTAGCCTCTGAGCTGACGGCCGAGTCTCAGGCCTGTAGTGCGCTAGATCAGCTATGGTCTAGACTACTTAAAGGGGGCGATGTAGGGGATTATATAGGGGATTACAGGAAGCAGGCCATTTTGGAGTTTCCCAAATGGGGCACAGTTTAGGGTTGAGGATTCAGGTTAAGGGTAACCCCTAAACCCTTAAACCTTCACACCCCAGTAAGACAAAGGTCTGGTACGAGGATGGTGTGGCGCCAAAGCCAACACCCTGGGAGGGCCGACACGCTCTCGGTGGCTTAGCTGCAGGATTTGGGGGGTTTTAGGGATTGGGGTTCGTCTAAACTGCTTGCAAAACAGGTCCGCATATTCGGGTTCTGATTATATTACGTACGCGTCCCTATAGACAATTCTTCATGTTGGGAACAGTAATTTAGGTCAAGTCTTATCTGGGTGGGAGTTTGGTGATTTGGCGATGTAGGGGCCCAATCAAGGGGCAACGTCACGGTACATGGAGACATACAGGGCTTAGGCCTAGGGGTATGTAGGGTTTTCGAGCATCCGCGGTACCGTTTTTGTCTAACGAGTCCTGAGAAGAAGGACGAGTTTCTCATAACAACGGTGATATCGTTTTGGTGGATATATGACCTTCTGACTGGATTGAAGTTCTAGCATAACTACTCCTGAACAGGTCGCCCTATACCCCCTACATATCCCCTGTAGGTCCCGCCAACCTAACATTTGTCTGTAGCTCATATACATATACACAGAGAGGAGACCCCCTATGTTTGGAAACGCTGACTTGGAGTTCGTTAGTGCAGTGCTTACCCTAAACCCTAAACCCTTGAGAAAGCTAATTCACAACGAAGTTCAGGCTTGACAGTCCCTCAGGTTGCGGGATGGCTTGAGGGTGTAGGACCGGCACGCTTCAGAGATCATTTTTCAAGGGTTTAGGGTTTAGAGTTTAGGGCTTAGGACTGTGATGTTTCGACTTTAGGGTTTAGGATCAGGTAGAAGCTGGGCAATTTCAAGCGATCTCACACTAAGTGGTAGTTTATATCGGGAATAGTGCCAGAATGGCCTTAAATTGGAAATCGAAACTATTCTAAATTACCCCAATATATACCCTGTATAAACCCATTATAGCAGTTTCCATTTTCTTTTTCCATTATCCCTATATAACCCCTATATATACCCTATTATAAAAGGAGATGGAAATGAAATCCATCAAGGCGAGTTGCTTCTCCCAAAACCTGAAGCTTTAGCCACTACTCTGCCAGCTAAAGGGGGTTTAGGGTTTTCGGGTTTAGGGTTTAGGTTGGGTACTGCCCCCCCCCAGTAACAGTCTATATTAGGGGTCCTATGAGGCTGTATATAACCATATATACTTATTGTCCAACTGGTACCCAAGGTTTAGGATTGTGGGCTACGTGTTTAGGGTTATAGCACCACCTCCGCCCATCTTGAAACGAATCTTGCCCTAAAAGATGATGCGACAGTGCTGGGAATCTTTAATAGGAGGGAGTTGGTGACATCTGTCTTCGTAGCGTGGTCCGTTTTGGAGGAAATCTTTCCTGCAGTTCCTGCAGGGCCTCGAGGGGACCCGCTGGTTGAACAACAGCCCTAAACCCTAAACCCTACCTTAACCCTAAACCCTAAACCACAAAACATCAGTCTGCTCTAGCATGCTGCTCTGCCCAGGCCTAGACGGAGAGCAAATTGTCGCGCTGCACAAGAGGCCGGGTCTGGTCGGGAGAAAGGTGATTTAGACCCATGGGTGATATAGGGGTGATATAACAACGGGGATATAGGGATTATATAAGGATAATGGCAAAGAAAATGGAAACTACTATTTAGGGTTTAGGGTTTAGGGTAGACCCATGATTAATAAACCCCCTCATTGGGCCTAAATATTAGGATCCCTGTTATAATCCCTATTAAAGGGAGGCGGTTTGTTAATCAGGGGTCTGGGTTAGCTGTGCAGGTGTGATGATGTGAACATGCGCATGTGTGTTTCAAACGAAGATGGGTCTCCATGAGATGGCGATGATATGGTAGTTATCCAAAATAGGGAGGGGACCCCAATATAGACCCTAATATATTAGAATCCTTATTATGGGGACCCCATATCTAGGTTCAGCGCATGAACAGCATGAGAGTGCCTTGAGGACCTGTTCTTCGGGATGCTTCATAATGGAGGTTTAGGGTTAGGTTTTTAGGGTTTAGGGTTTAGGGTTCAGGGTTTAGGGTTCAGGGTTTATGGGGGTTATATAGGGATAATGGAAAAGAAAATGGAAACTACTATTTAGGGAGGGTTTAGGGTTTCCCAAAAATTCGGTGTACCTTTTTATGAGTCCCCATAATAAGGACTATAATATATTATGGTCGATATCGGGACCTAATTTCCCCTATCCTTGTACAAGGGAACTTTGTTAGCCTGACGGCTCCTACCCTTACATCTCGGATGAAGCCCCGAGACTGACTTCATGCCACTTCTGTAGGGCTTCGGGTTTAGGGTTGAGGGTGCTGCTTCAAGAAGATCTCAACCGACACACTGGGCAAGATTTGCTCGTACTTGAAGATCCATGGTCACTCGAAAAATGGCTTACAGGGGCAGAGCTGAAGCCTTCCCACAGCATGTGGAGAAGGACCCCTGAAACCTTCCAGCAGTTGTTACAACTTATTCCATACTAGCAGCCCAGACCCCTGGGAGGATCTAAAAATTAGATCCTCTATATAGACCCATTATAACCCGGGGATCTAATTTTTAGATCCCTTTGGGGGTCTGGGAACCAGAAAGTTTAGGCTTCTGAATTTCCGAGAGGTACACCCTCGAGTATCCTGACAAGATCATGCCGCCTGGCAGCATTGATGGAGACTGTTGCTGCTGCTGGATCTATGTCATGGTTCTATCATGGGGCGACCATGGCCCCCCATTAATTACATGGGCCCTCACAAACTGAGGATATGTTGGGGTGCCTTATGGCGGTCCTATGATTCTTGGGCTTGCGTTACGTGATGCCCCACCTACTGAGGGAGGCTACAAGGGAAGATGACAATGATCTTTGGGCTCATCTACATTCTTATGGCTGTTAGTGGGTGAGAGGTAATAATCCCTCTTAAGTAGATAGAATATGGAGTATATGGGGGGTCTTATTATCGTATACCCAAAGCCATATTCTATTTACTTAAGGGGGACTATATCTTGAGGGTTAGGCTGGGTTAGGATTGGGGCTTGGGTTTTGATTTAGGGTTTCAGGTTCGAGGTTGGGTGCTCAGAGGTTTCCCCATATGTCCCTATAAACTTCCTATGGACTTTTAAAGACATCCAGGAAATGCCCAAGTCCTAAAGACTAGGCCTTGCCTGCACCTCAAAACCAAGTAGGGTAATGGTTACGGTTTAGGGAACTATTGTTCTACATGTGTTTACGGTTCAAGTAATTCCTTACCCAGATCCCTGGGAGGATCTGGAAAGTAGATCCCCTGAGGGTTCATGGAAAGCAACCACTTGTGGGGGGTTTGGGGGGGGGGGCTCTCTTTTTGCATCCTCCCCGGGCGTCTTTGAACTTTGAACCCTAAACCCCCAACCCTAAACCCCAAAACAAATTCTAAGCCCTCAACCCTGAACTGGAGACCCCTAAACCCTAAACCTCCCACGTTTCGTGGAAGGCATGATGAGAAGACCGGCGGGCCCATCTCCCTCAAGGAGACCCCACGTAGGATTTAGTGTTTAGAGTTTAGGGTTTAGAGTTTGTGGTTTAGGGCTTAGGGTCTAGGGCGTGGGGCGGGGTTTAGGTTTTAGTTTCAGGGACTAGGATTTAGAATTTAGGCCTCAGGGTCCAGGGCTTGGGGTGTGGTTAGAGTGTAGGGTTCAAGGTCTAGGTTTTAGGCTTGAGCGTTTCAAGAAGGAAAGCCTGAAGTAGCAGACGGACCTACAACTTACTGGTGCTTTAGGGGGTGAATATGGGTACAACTTTTCTGGGAGATCATAATACGGGGATGGGGATGGGGACACATTTGCCTCTTACGCACCAGCATGCGTAATCCTACTCGCGTTATCGGAGTCATCGGTGGGATGGCTTCCTATGTTTGTACACTGCAGCTCAAGGGACTATGTGATTCAGGTTGAGCTGCTCATGCCCCACTACTCGCAGGGCCGTGTTACTGATAACCTTCTACTAGGTACCCCAGTAGTACCCTTTTCCCTTTTTATTGGTGGGTCTCTTTATTAAAACAGAACAGTGGCAAAAAGGGTACCCTTATTATTTAGGGTTCACTGGGGGACCTAGACTAATAACTGTAACTATACATAAGGTTATAACCATAACCCTACTTAGGGGACTTGGACTTGGGGGACTTTTGATTTGGGTTATAGGGTCAGTTCGAAGTAACCAAGACCCCTGATTAATAAACCCCCTCCCTCCAATAGGGATTATAATAGGGATCCTTATATTAAGGCCCTTAAAAGGAGGAGGTTTATTAATCATGGGTCTACATTAGGTTAGAAGTGACATGCGCCTCCAAATAGAAAGCAACTGGTTATTAGGCACCTCTGAGAACAGCTTGTTATTTTAGGGTTTAGGGTTTAGGATTGTAGGGTTTAGGGTTTAGGGTTTGGGGTTTGGGGTTTAGGGTTTAGGTTAGGGTGCTTCAACACGTCTTGCTTGCTCAATGTTCTGACCTTCTTGTTGGTGCTGGGTGAAAGATGCCCCTCAAAGGGACCCCGTCATTCCACTGACCTATGTAGAGTCCAGCACCTGTTAAGCTTCTCCCAAGTCTCTATGTTTGTCCGAAATGCAAAGGCTAGCATGGAATTCCCAAAGAAAATTCGCGGGTAAGAACACACCGCAAAAAATGTTCCCCATCGATTCAGGTAATCCTCCTCCTGGGTGTTTCGAGGAACTATCGCGCGAGTATAACTTGATTGCGAGTATCTGTCAGTCATATGTTTCTCCCGTTGCGGAGTCTATTATATTCCTGCAGTAGGATCCTTTCCCTTCCTAGCTCCAAGCATAGACCCCCCAAAGGGGTGGATTCAAGGAATGGAGCCCCTTCCCAAAATGACCCAATACTACATTGGGGAAACCAGAAAGGGTCTGTGGATGTCATAGTGAAAGCCTTGAGGGTAAGAGGCCCGGGCTTAGGGCAGTCGCCATCGGCTGAAGGTCTATAGTCCTCTTCAGGTAGATAGATGGGGTATGTCGGGGTCTTATGATAATATGCCCAAAGCCATATTTTATCTACTTAAGGGGGACTATCTCCGTAAACCCTAAATCCTATATTCTATCTACTCAAGGGAGACTATAGGAGTTTAGGCTTTGGAGGCGGTTACTTGAGCCATGGCCTAAACTCCTAGTATCCCCCTTAACAGCCGCTATAGTAGTACCCTAAACCCTAAACCTTAACCATGCCTTATATAACCCCCTCGAGTTAAGGAGCTTAGATTATGGCTCACTTAGGGCCTGGGAGTGGTAGGATTTACCTACACTCTACTTGGAGGCCCATGGGACTTAGTAACTACTTATAACTTATAACTGGACTTATAACCTTACTTATAATTCCCCTAAATGGGCTTATAGGGGTTAATTGCTCCAATTATAAGTAGGGTTATAATCCCAGTTACAAGTAGTTACCAAGTCCCATGGGCCTCCAAGTACAGACCTTTAGGGTTTAGGGAGTCATATTTTAAACAAGCACGTGTGAAAAGGGAGGTTTCTCTGGGTGCAGGTAGGGCTGAGGGACATTTCGGGCTAGCGCTACGACTTCACTGGGCTCTTGTAGAACAAAAATTTACATTTTTATGGATACCTGGGCCCAACATCAATTAAAAAAGATCTTTTTTAAAAAATGCAATTCAACAAGAACCCAGTTCATTCATGGAGTCAATAACAAGAGGATTGTGATAAAGCCAACCCTCACATTTATCATATGAGTTATAGTCTAAACTCCTAGTAGCCCCCTTAAGAATCCCTGTAATGGGACCCTATATAATCCCCTATGTATCCCCCTCACTTTGCTCACATCACGCCTAAGGTGGTCCTTATCACAGGGGTTGCGGGTGCCAAAGTTCATGTGTTGGTCAAAGTATGTCACATACTGGGACTGGATTATGGCCCAAACCCTAAACCAAACCCTAAACCTTAAAACCCTAAACCCCAAACCCTAAACTCTAAACCCCAAATGCTCCTAGTTGCCCTAAGGTTCTGAACCGCCTTTGATCGATCAAATCCTGAAAGCTTTTCCGCTCTGCCCTCCCTCAAGCTAACATGGATGTTGGAATGCCATCTATGCTCCCAGGTTTAGGGCTTAGGGGTTTAGGGATACTGGAATCCCATCTGAGGGTTTCCCAGAATTAGGGGTACCCTTTTGGGGGTCCCAATAAGAAGGATGATAGTATTTTGGGGCTTGTATTGGGGTCCCATTCTTTTGGGAAACTACCATCTATGTTCCCAAGAAGGACAGCAGTCTTTGTAGTGTCCCTTTTGGGCTTGCGTGTCTGTTTGGGGGATGTGCGTGCCTGCCCCAAGTCCCAAACAGTGTTCCGGAACCAAAGGAGAAGCTTGGAACTCTTTACATTTTCATCGCGAGAGACTATGATGGCCTTTCTCCTGCAACCAGAGACGCAGGGAGATGAGAAATAAGGTCGACTCGGGCATTCGGCGTAATTAGTGATAGTGTTTCTTGATGTGGGCCGTAAACTGCTGTAGCTACATGCCGCGCACCCGCAACCCTAAACGCTAAACCCTTGAACCCTAAACCCTAGACCCTGTTTATAAGAGTCATTCCATGTCTTCTGAATATTTTCTTATGGTCACAGCTGTCTTTTGAAAGTACCCGTGTCAAGAACATTATTGCTATTCAGAGCAAGTACCCCAATCATTATGCGCTGCCTTACAATCACCCTTAATTATTATTTCTTCCTTAATTCGGCTTGTTTAGGGCTACTTGAGCCCAATCAGACCTTACCGTTGGCACGTTGGTAGTCCTAGAGCGGATGGTCATGGGAACAAGTGAAAGCATGACGCTAGTTGTGAAGTCATGGCAACCGTATTAGAGTATTTAGTGGACTTATAACACGGTTAAGGTTTGGGGTTTAGGGCTTCGGGTTTAGGGGTTTAGGGTGTAGGGTTTAGGGTTTTATACTTGGCTAACGTGTACAATGGAGGTGGGTCAGAATTACCCTGACCTTTCACGTCAAACCCGAAGTACTATGGGACCTCATGCAGGCCCGGCAGTTTAGGGTCTAGGAGGGTTTTGGGTTTAATTTAGTGTTTAGGGGATAGAAGGGTTTAGGGGATAGAAATCTTTGTGGTTCTCTTTGGGATCTGAGAGTTGTGGGAGAGAACCCCGAAATCCTATCCCCCTAACCCTTAGCCCTGAGGCATGAGTGTAGTATGTAGGGCTTAGGGTTTTGGGTTTCGGGTTTAGTGTAGTACAGCAGGAAAAAATAAAAAGAAAATATAAAAAAAAAAAAAAAGATCAAAGGGAATTCCATGTTCGTTGCATTTGAAATGGAATTCAAAATTGCATTGGTAATCATTTGGCCGTGTCAGAAATAAGAAGGATCCAAGTATAGACACCAAAGTTCTTGAACCCTTACTATGGGGACCCCCCCCCCCCCAAAAGGCATCCCTAAATTTGACAAATCCCCGTGTAGACCCCTGCATTACACTACACCCAAACTCCCAGGTTACGAGATGTGCTACGTCTCCCGCGAGACGATGTTACCTGCGACAGTCGAGGCCTGACAATTTGCAACCCTAAACCCTAAACGAATGGGCGAAGGAAGCTGTAAGCCGCTGGGGTTCATTTGGTACTTTCCCTAGATAGGGGAACCCCAATATAGACCCCAACATACTATAGTCCTTGATATAGGGACCCCCAAATGGCACCCCTAATTTTGGGAAACCCCATTTATTACAGTGGACATCCAAGCAGAAATATCATCAGAACGGCAAAGAGGTTTATGCAGGCTTTCTGGACGTACTATAGCTCTCTAAACAACTGCTAGTATTGTAGTCTCGTACGCTTGTGGTATAGTGTATCTAATATATGGAAAATAACATGGAAATCTGCATATTTATGGGGTTACACGGTTGTGGGTTTTGAAAGTTAGTCAATGTACTAAGGCTGAAGAATCGTGACAATTACACGGGTTTAGGGTTGAGGGTTTCCCCTTGACCTTTTTCTAATGATGTTATAAGTTCCCGCCAAACCCTACACCCTACAGGCTAGTAATGAGGCACCCTAGAGTGGAGTTTCACGGATTCGTGTTACTTTGTAGAGTCCATATCGTCATCTCAAAATGGGGAGTTTCCGGGAAGAGAGAAGTCGAATTGGAAGCGAGTATGGGAGTTTCTCAACATGGTCCTCGTGTACTCCCTGAATAAGGATGCCCATAATCCTTTTGTAATCCCTACACAAAACTCCCATCTCATCCCCAACAATAATCGGGCCAGGGAAATGGGCCTACCGATGAGTTTGCAGGGTTGACGGCTAGGGTATTCTGGTTTTAAGAGTATTTAGGGTATTGACGGTTTATGCTTGGGTGTTGACGTCTTTAGGGTGTTTCGGGTTCAAGGGGACATTCAACTTTCAACCATTCAGGGTGTAGGGTAAGATGTTTAGGGCTTGCGTGTATTCGGGATTTAAAGGTGCTGAGGGTTTTGGAGGAAAAGGTTGAGGAACAAGGTAGGGGTTCGGTAAGGGTTTCAGGGCATCCAGGGCTTAAGGATAATAAGTAGGTCTTGCATTGAGGCCTCATTCCCACATGGCTGCCAAAACAGTAGGGTCCCTAGCTTAGTGCAGCCCCGAGAACCCTAAAACCTTCAGTTTGCCTACAAGCGAACCCCATGTTGACAATCCCCAAACAACCTGAGACTGCCACAGACTTATTGAAGAACTTGAATTGAGTTACCATAATATGGATATATAGTAAATAATTGGGCTTCCCTTTTTTGATAGTAACTTAGTTTAAACTCTTTAACGGAATCTCACAAAACCCAGCCGCGCAGCTTCTTTTGCAGGCAGCCACCAACTACGATGGCAAGGCGGGGCCTCTAGGGAATATACCTCTAAACCCCTTAAGTGGATAGAATTCAAGGGGTTGAAATAGGGATAATGGAACAGAAAATGGAAGCTACTATTTAGAGTTTAGGGTTTCGGGTATAGTCCCCCTTAAGTAGATAGAATATGGCATTGGGCATATCATGATAAGATCCCCGTATGCCCAATATTCTACCCACTTAAGGGGGACGATATGGGTGTAACAGGATTTCTAAGATTTAGGGTTAAGGATTTACCCTAAAGCCTAAACCCTGAAGCCTAAACCCTAAAGCTAAACCCTAAACCCTGAAGCCTAAAGCCTAAACCCTAAACCTTGAAGCCTAAACCCTAAACCCTAGGTTGGAGGGTAGGGGTTGCTGCGGCTGTGGTTTGGTTTCGAGCGTTGGGGCTTAGGCAAGGCTCAGGCCTCAGATGCAAGAGTGGGGGTTTCCCAAAATTAGGGGTTTATGGGGATTTAGGGTTTTTAGGGTTTACAGGGTTTAGGGTTTAGGTTTATATGGGGTTTAAAGGGTTTATAGACGATTTAGGGTTTAGGGTTTCCCAAAAGTAGTGGTTTCTAGGGGTTATATAGGGTTTATAGATGATTTAGGGTTTAGGGTTTCCCAAAATTAGGGGTACCAGTATGGGGGTCCCTATAAGAAGGATCATAGTATTTTGGGGTCTGCATGGGGGTCCCCTCATTTTAGGAAACTACCGAGTTACTCAAAACAACCCCAGCATTAATTGTAATAAGGACCCCCGCAACCCCTTTACAATCCGAAGGGTCCTCCGGAACTCCCCATTCTGAGAAACGCTTATGCAAGAGTTTCTCCCCAAACGCGGGAACAAGAAGGCCCCAATGTAGGCTTAGGATGCGGTGTTTATAGGGTTCAGAGTTTAGGGTTCAAGGGTTTAGTTCTAAAGTTTTTGTGACTTAGGCTTTAGGATTCAGTTTGAAATCTTACGGTTGGATTTCCTAGATACATGCCAGAAAGTTGACAGGAATCCTTTACCCTCGAAAACAACTCTACAGGATTTCGGCATTGTAGTGACTGTAGTGGCCCTATGAGCTATTTAGATAATTGTTTATAGAGATGGTAGACGATGGTCTGCACAAGCCCTGAACCTGAAGCTAGACGCAGATCTGCAGCTTTGAAAAGATCCGCAAATTATTCCTGAGGGTGACCCGCAGATTATCCTTATGTTTCCCATAAGTTGGGGTCCCCATGACACCTCTATTTTGAGAAACCCTCAATCCATCCTTGTTCGATGGAGGAAATTTCCAGGACTTTGCTGAAATTATCAAAGACTTTAAGTTTGTACCCGTAATGTTTGTAACCCTAGGCTTGGGGTCCCAAATACCCTTTTTAAGGGCCATATTGTATGGTTTTAGGTACCCAAACCCAAGGGTACAAACCCGCAGGGTAGAAAGGAAAACTTCCGGAAATTAGGCCCGAAGTGCATCCCTAAACCCTAAACCACGGCAGACTTGGGGGGCTCGTGCGCGAGGGACTCCAAAGATGTTATGGGGGTGCCTGCTCGGGTTTCCATTTTGGTTTAGGGTTTAGGGATTTACAACTACACCCTTGTGTCCTGTACAGTAGATTACGCTATAATAAGTGTAGTTTCCATTCTCTTTTCCATTATCCCCATTTAACCCTACAATTTACCCCATTGTACTATGGTCGTTTCCATTTTTCCATTATCCTTATATAACCCCTATAAAACCCTATAAAACCCTTATGTCATGTAATCATGTGGCAACCCCAGTTTGTAACTACCCGTTATCAAGAGGTTCTGAATTGAACCGGTACGGTTGTACGCCTCAATCGGCTCCCCGAGAAGCCCTAAAAACCGTAAACCCTAAACCCCAAACAATCTAGCCCTCCATGGGGCCTTGTATTCTCGAAGCACTTCCTTAAACCCTCAACTCCAAGCTCTAGGGGTTTAGGGTTTAGGGTACATGGGGTCCTTGTTTTCCCAATCGGTTACTCTGAAACCCTTGACGTTGAACCTTCAGGTAGGGTTGAGTTTTCAAGCCTTCTGAAACTTGAGCAAGCCCCTCCCTCAGTTGCAAAGCCCAACCGCTTCATAATGAATGATATCTCCAATATAGTACCGGTGTATGGGGGTCTCCTAAAGTTGGGGGTACCTTTGTGGGGGTCCTCATCATAAGGGTTATAGTATATTTGGGTCCCTTATTGTGGGAAGCTACCATATAGCCTAAGGAAGCTGTTAAAAGAGCCCCATATAGGAGGGGCCCGTAATTGAGGAATCCCTGAGACTTCCCTAAGGCTCCCTAAGGTCCCACCGTCTCGTAACATGAGGCCCCCATAGCTCTGCCTTCAATATGAGAGCATCTATTGGTAAAGGAGGCCAGTACATCCTCCTACGCCCTCATGAGCAAATTCCAGTAAAATCTTGCAAGCCGTGGTGCATTTCCAGACCTGCCCGACAAGTGTGACACGACTAAGAGTTCAGGGGGCTTGGGGTCTGGGCTTTTGGTGAGAACTTAGCCACATCCACAAAAACCCCGAATCCCTAAACTTTTGTCAGCCGACGCCCTCCAAGTATAGCTTAGGGCTGAGAAGTATGAATCGACGTGGGGAGCGGTTCCAAAAATTGGGGGGGGTCCTGCTTTGCAGTCCTTACTGGATCCATGTTAGGGATCCTTTATGCTCTTTGGGGTATGGGATATCTTATATTTCTGTAAAAAGGATCCATTTTCCTTCCTAAGGTAATGTGGGCTGAGGTTACAGTATGAGGGTTCTGATATATTGGATTCTATATTGAGGCCCCTGATGAATGGAAACCCCCACATGCTTGCAAATAAACACAATCCTGATTATTGGAATATGGTAGTTTCCAGAGATAGGGGGACCCGAATATAGACCCCAAAATAGCATAATCCTTCTCATGGGGACCCCCAA
>CAJNIZ010016369.1:31648-51869 GCA_905231905.1 Symbiodinium pilosum
AAAAAGGAACCCCTAATTTTGGGGAAGCCCCCATAGATAGGGATGCGATTTTCAAGGGGGAGATAGGACTTAGAACGCGGTTTAGGGTTGAGATAATTTAGGGTTATATATGGATTACATGGTTCCACAATTCCTAAACTGCCAACCCGAACTAAACCCTAGATCCCAAACCCTAATCCTTAAACCTTACATCCTAAACCCGCAGCCTATCACTGAGGACAAGAAGCCGATTGTAGAGGACCCAATGTCCTTTCAGGAATACCTTGCGGCCGGAAACTGAGGAGTGCCAGATGTACTGTTCTAGGTTAGGATTTAGAGCTTAGGGTCAAGGGCTTGGGGTTGAGGGCTTAGGGTTGAGGGTTTAGGGCTTGGGGTTTAGGGTCAAGGGCTTAGGGTTGAGGGCTTAGGGTTTAGGGCTTAGGGTTTATAGGGCTTAGGGTTGAGGGCTTAGGGTTGAGGGTTTAGGGTTAGGGTCGAGGGTTCAGGGATGAGAGTTGCAGGTATGGAATGGAGGAATGGATCCCTATAGTACACACTGTAAAAACCCCAATAACATGGCAGCTTCCATTTTCTTTTGCATTCCTCCGTTCCCTACTAAAATCTAGGAGAGTTGGGACCTGAAATAAGCCGGGACCCCAGTCCCCTCCACCTGATATTAAACCCCCCAAATATTACATACTCCCCATCTATTGTAGTATACCACCATGAGGAGTATCTAATATTAGGGAGTGTGGGGGGATTTAATATTCGGGGGGAGAGGATTAATGAATCGCAACAAGCAACCTTCTAACGGCCCTCAGGAATAGTATTCGGCCACCCCCATACGAGCTGTAGTCGAAACTCCAGAAGGGGGATGGTTTTGGGGAGTATTATTAGGGTTTGTTAAGGGAATTGCCAGGGCCACTAGGGGTTTAGACTATGGCTCATATGGGGGAATATCCCAGCTAAAGCCCAGGACACCGGAACCATCAATCCCATGTATTCAAGCCCCTAAAGCCCAAACCCAAGCCCTGCCACCATCCTTAAACCCTTAACCCTTAAAATCCTTATCCCTAGGCCTTTAAGCCCAAAGCCTTAAAACCCTTGAGCCCCAATCTCAACCCGGCACATACAAGGCCAAGACGAATGCTGGGAAGAGCGTGCCGAAGGCCATGGCAGTGGGATTTATGGTCAGCGGCGCTCTCGCCAGTTTAGGACTAGGGTTGAGGGCTTAGGGCTTAGGGCTTAGAACTTGAACGGTTTTCTTAGGCAACTGTCCTATGTGATTGGGGCTAGATGGGGTCCCATTGATGGGAGGTTTAGGGTGTGGGGCCGCGTCATGGGAGGGATTCAGGCTTAGGGTGCAGGCTTTTGTTGCTTGCGGTCACAGCGATGACTTTGGTCAATACCACTTACACAGAACTCTCGTTGAAGGTATAAGTCATCCTCAGGCGATCCTAAACCAGGCGAAAAGGTCTGCAGCAAAAACGAACAAGCCAGGAGAGCATGATACCCTGGATGAAATATTGTCTACTTTTGGAGGGGGTTACATATCGCCTAGGGCTCAGGCGATAATATAGCGGACTATCATAGGGATGATTCAGGGGGATACGAGGAGTTTAGACTATGGCTCATATATCTCAGCTAAAGGCAGGCTCGGCTTTCCTTTACAGGATCCTTTTTTGGCAATGGACAAAAAGGATGTTTATGTTCTGGTCACGAGCCCTGGAGTCTCCTACTTGGAGGATCAGGGGGGCTTAGTAGTTAAGTAGGTTAATACCCCCCCATAATTCATAACTCATATAGTAGCCGTACTTATCCTCTAACCTACCCACAGACCCCCTGACCCTCCAGGTAGAGGCTGGGCAATGCATGATCCCTCCACCCAACTTCACCCAATAGCGGGTTGAAATGCCATCAACAGATTAGACTTGCAGGCTTGCAGGAGACGTTTATTCCTGATTTCGCAAACTGTCTGTTTGGGAGGATGTGCGTTTGCATTTACCTGTACTACTACCCCTACTTCAAGATCTCTAGCGCTCCAGAGAGTGTAGGGGAGCGCCGTATGATGCTTCCTATAAAGAAGCCCGTGTATGCCCCTGCAATAACTTGCTTGGCCAAGAAAAGAACTTTAACCTGTCTGGAGTTTCTAATTAGTGCATGCGAATAGCAAACCCCACGCAACCACGCTGGGGGTGTGCTACGGACAACGAAGCGCTTTCACTTTTTTGGATTTCTTTGTTGGGTCTCCATAATAAAGTTTAAACTTGTTTAGCCCTGGTTATTGGCGATGAGAGATACTCTTGTTGCCCTCCAAAGCTCATACGCAAGCACCAGCAAGTCGTGCCAGGGCTTCATCAAGGGTGAGTTCATTGGAGGCGGCGACGACATAGTTGAGCTCAACAAGCGGGGTGTCTTGGACCGTATGTATCAGCAGGATAAAGAGAAGCTTTCGAAGAACTACTCTTTCTGGTTGCTACTCAAACCTTAATCCCTAAACCCTTAGCCCCAAAGCCCAAAACTTAAACCCCTACAACCCCTACATGAGCTATAGTCTAAACTCCTTAAAGGGGGATATATAGGGGATTATATAGGGGACTACTATAGGGCTTATTCAGCGGGATACTAGGAGTTTAGACAATGGCTCACATAATTTCCGTACATCCCCGGGTTTCCTGATGACCCGTTGTCTTGAGAAACCCTGCATATCCCAAAGCTTGGACAGTTAACCCTGAAGCGCCGAGACCCGAAAAGTCAAGAGACGCCCAGACCCTAGGTGGAACCCCATGCAGTAACAGTGACTAATACGGGATAATACGGAGTATACGTCCTCCTAACCCAGACCCTAGAAGCCCCTAAGCTTCTGTACCACGACTCCTTAAGACCCTCTTCATCAAGGGACCCCCCTTTTGTGGGAATTAGACGCTAAAGTCTAAAGGGTACGTAAAGGGACCCCTGTTTGTTGTAAATTCTCAGCTCCTGCTGGGTTGACAGCTACAGTAGACTCTCAGAATATTTCGCAGCATGCAGCGGAAGTGACAGTTTCTTTTGGTTCGGGCGAGTAATTACGACCCCAGGCGCGGAATTCGTCTGGGGAGTTTGCATTGCTTCATGGTTTTGGACGGGTTTAGTGTTTAGGGCTTTTGACACTAGAATTTTGCTTACCAGGGACTCTGAGAAGGGACTCACACCTCGCTACCTAACACAGTCCTTCTCTACCTCCTATATGCCTAGGTAGTCACCATATTAGCTATGGTCTAAGGTCCTTATAGGGGCTTACGTGGGGGATGGTATAGGGGAGTAGTATAGAGGTTTATTAAGTGGATACTACGAGTTAAGATTACGGCCCCCATAAGTTATAAGAGTCCAAACTAAGGGTCCATTTTCAAGCCTCCGGAAGAATGGCTCGCTAGAGCAGGCTCCATCCCACAACCGCGAAGTTGTCTGGAAGCAAAGTCACTGTGATCCCAGACTGGGGCCCTGACCAACAGCATGGTAGGAACTGTGTCCTAAAGGCCTTCAACAGGCTTCTCAAACATGAAAATTTAAAATCTATTTAGACTTGCCGAAGACCCTATTCCTCCCCCGAGCGATCACCCTGTTGGCATGGCCGTTACAAGAGAGGAGTACTACACGACCCGTGCATAATTCGTGCGTAATAAGAGACGTTGCAGCACATCGAGCAAATAAAGCCCTGCGCCCCGAAACACAAGCCCCTAGGTTTCACATCCTGCTGAACCCTGCACACCAGTACTCACAGAACCATATATGTCAAAAAACAGAGGAGGACAAAGCCCTAAGGGAGATTTCGATAGGTCGTACCTTGAAAGCCAAGTTGAGTTAACCAAAAGAGCTGCTAGTTTGAACCTAAAGTGGTACCGTAGGAAAATAGATGAAAGAGCTACTGGCTCTGCGGGTAACCCCTCAGCTCAACACGGCAGAAGTTTCACGGTTTACTGGGTAGGCCTCTGGGATACTTAATGTTTCCTTAGTTGCTTTATTAGGGCACCCTATATATTAATATTTTTCAATTGGTTTTAGGGGCCAACCCAGTTTAGGGTTGAGATGCGAAGCTGCCTTCCTTGAAGGCTCAGGGCACTTAGCATGAAGTAGGTTAGAAATGGGGTTCGAAGTCTCTGAATGGGGCTTGCCCTGCGCGTATCATTCCCTTTTAACACCTACATACTAAGAGCCGTAAACCCTCAGGCCCAACCCTAAGCCCTCAACCATGCAAGTTCTCTGAGCCATTAAGTAGTGCTCACTGAGGCATGCTGCTGGAGAAGTGTCACTTCGTCAGCAAGTGCAGCAGTACAGTTCAGGGATAAGGGTTTAGAGTATAGGTGCCTCAAGGAGGGTTTCCAAACATGAGGGGTGCCTTTCTGCGGTACCTATAAGGCTGAGGACTATGCTATTTTTGGGAATGTGTACGAGGTCTCCTTAATTTTCAGAAGCTCTCCAATTCAAGCAAGAGATTTTACCTTACACGCATACTGACATGCTGTATGGGGGTTCCTAACATTACGGATCCCTTATGGGGATGTTAGCCTTTTTCCAAGCAGTGCTTGTTGTAGTTCAAGGTTTGCAAGCGGAGTGCATGTGCGGAAGTGCCCGAACCAGGAGGCGCTGCTGGAAACCTACTCCTGCGATTCTAGACCCGGACTAGCACACTTTCATGTCAACACCAGAAAAAGACCATTTGGCATCATTTTGGGGTGAGAAGTCTGGTTTTATCGCACTTTGATTTGCAAGGTAGACGTGAAACACTGAAGATGAAGGCTCATTCACCACCGCCGCTTTTTCCCAAGCCACTACCACTTCAACCCAGGTCTACCTGGTGCTTAGGAGGGAATGGGGGAATGGATTGTAGGGCTTAGTATTAGGGATTATATAGGGACTACTATAGAGATCCATTCCCCCATTCCCTCCTAAGCACCAGGGAGTAGTGTGTGAATTTAGAGTGTCGGAGCTTCATCCTACGTAGAGTTTGGTTTTGGTTCAGGTTTTAGAGAATGATTGAGATGTCTTTCTCCTCCCCCTTCTTCCCTGGCCACGCAGCTGCATGCAAAACTGCCGTCTGCAAAATTATGTTGGCTTTCTGAACTTAAAGCGTCAACTCTTGCCCTCCCTTTTGAAGGAGTTCTTGCCAACCACCTACCCATTACAAAACCCAATAGATTCGTATAGCTTCCATGCAAAGAAATCATTTTTCATGTGATTCTGCATGATTGGTAATTATTTGGACCCCTACGTCCTAACTCCTAAACCCCGAACCCCACTCACTGAAGCCTAAGTCCTTACTGAGTAGACCCCAAACCCTAAACACTAAAGCCTAAATCCTTATTAATAAGTAGACCCCAAACCCTAAATCCTAACTCCTAAAGGCTAAATCCTTACTAAGTCCCACGAAGCAAGCCACTTAGCCGAGGCATCTCAGCCGGAGCGGCGGTGAAGAAAGAGGCCCCGGGTGGTCAGGACCGGGGTTTGCCGGGCCAGAAGGGGTTTAGGGTTTAGGGTTTAGGTGTATAGGGTTTAGGGTTTTGGGGTTTAGGGTTTTAAGGTTTAGGGTTTGGTTTAGGGTTTAGGGTTCAGATAGGGGTTATATTGGGACCAGGGTTTGCTGGGCCAACATTGAACGTGATAGGGTTTACGGGTTAAGGGTTTTAGGGTTTAGGGTTTAGGGGTTTAGGGCCAACGCTGAATGCGCTTGTTGTATTGCAATAAATTACCCTTCAAAGGATTTTATAAGCTAATCTAAAGCTGTATTTGAGGACTATATAGGGACATATGGGGTTTAGGAGTCGACGTTTAGGGTTTCCGAAAATGAAGTGTACTTTTTTGGAGGTACCCTTGTGTATGGACATAAGGCCAAAATACAGCATGGACATAAGTATAATCTCTAGTGATAATCCCGTCCAGAACCAGTTTAGCTTAGAGTTGGAGATTTCAATCAAGTGCTTGAGTTTAGGGGATCAGTGGTTCGAGGCCAAGGGATTGATTTAGGCGTTGGAGATTTGGGATTGAGAAAAGTTCGGGGGATTGGGGGGGTAGAGGATAGAAGGCATGGGGACAGGGATAAGCAAGGTTTGGGGGGGGAGGGGGGCTGAGGGTTCGGAGTTATGTATATAAGGGCGAGGGATTAGGGGGTAGAAGGTCTTAGGATTTGCGGGTTGCGGGTTATAGGGATTGGGCCTTGTGCTGTAAGCTAAGTGAACACATTAAATTCCCCAAGCTGTAGGCCTCATAACTTTTAGTATGTTTTGCTTTTTTTAGCGGGATGCCAGATTATATGCGCACTCGGAGACGTCCCACCCACCATCAACACAGGGCTTGCGCGACGTATGCCAGCGCTTAGGGCCTCCTTTGAGGGTACAGCGGATTTGCGACCTTGGTCCTCATTCAGTAATTGGAACTCTATCTTAGTAATGCGATGTTAAATGGTTTTTTATCTAGAGGATCAAGTCTACCAAAACCCTTTATTGCCTAATCTAATCCGCTAGACAACCCCTATATAGTTCCCCGTGTCCATGTACTATTCCCTTGTCTCAGTATTGTAAGCCTTCTCGCAGCCTTCCTGGAAGACTTTTGAGGCTGCTTTCGAGGAACCCTAAACCCTAAACCCTACACCTTTACTCAAGTAGCCTTCCACCACTTGAGCCTGGGTGGCAGGGGTGTTGCCTTCACCGCCGTTATTCGCACATTCTGCTCTGCGGTTTCAACAACTTCTACTCCTACTCCCCTCCCCCATAAGAAATTCCCCGCCCAAGCCCCCTGAAATTAAATTCCCCCAACGAGGCACAATTATATTGAATGTTCAATAGCAAAGGGGTGGTGGGCCTTACTACTGAGAGGGGATACTTGGTATCGGAGCTGGTGCGATTTCAGGCGTTGAGGAACCTTGCGAAGCATTGTTTGTGCAGAAGCTTAGTGCGCTTACCTAGGAACAGTGTGCCCTCGTTACAACAGTACAGTATATTATGAAATACCCCAAGTTAGTATTCTGATGATCTAAGCAGCCCCTTACCATAAAAGACCACAAAGCATTATTCTCACGATTTAAGCCCCTACCCTGCAACTTGCTCGGATCCGTACGTTGCTTGGTTCTGGTCAGCAACATTGTTGTGGAACTCTGGCCAAAGTGGAGTGGAAGGCTGTTCTTAAAGCCAAAGCAGTGAGAGTTGCGCGGGGGGGGGGTGAGGCGACTTCGAGCCCGCTTCCCTGGTGGAACCTTCCTTCTCGCCTGGTTTGTTGCAAGAAGCCGCTGCCAGAACTACATGAGTGGAATGTCAGGTCCCGCTGGTGCTTGCACAGACATGCTGATGCGGACGCCGGCCGGTTGGTCACTTGTGCCCCAACTCCGCACGCTGCGGCGATGATGATGTTCATGCAGGTCTGCCTCAACCCGGGCCACGACTTCAGTCTTGGAGACGTCAAGAATGCTTTCTGTCAGCCAGATCGACCATGGCCCAATGGCTCCTGTTTCCTCAGCCATGTCACAGGCCTGTTTAAGGCGGTTGACTGATGTTGCATCGTGGTTAAGGGTTTAGGGTTTAACGTCTACAGGAGCTTGAGAACGCAGAAACATAACCACGCAGGACGGGCACTTCTTCTTCAACGGTGCTGCCTGCTTGTTTTGAAGTCGTTCTGCTGTGGGACTTGGCAAAATACTTCAACCCCTTGTCAAACGGACTTTCCAAAATGGATGCCTGATATGGGCAACTTCCATGTAGAGGCTTTCGTTCCAACTGAGGATCTGGGGTGAGTGGGTGGGGCCAAGATAAGTTGAATACGGCTTTCAAGTGTAGATGTTAGTTCTAGCCTACCGTAGCTCTACAAGGAAAACTTCTGGCAGTTGTTATTGTCAAGACTATGATTGCTATCGTTCTTAGTAACATGAATCTCAATTTAAAGCTGTCATTAGTATCCTTTTTCAGGATCCTAGACCCTAAGCCCTAAATCCCTAGACCTTAACCCTAAATCCTTAACCCTAAATCCTTAACCCTAAACCCTAAATCCTGAACCCTAAATCCTAAACCCAAAAACTTTATCCAGGATCCCAGACCTCCAGAATGCTGGCAAATTCCGGGAAAGCCCCCAACAGCTCTGACATTGCTTGTCTGGGTCTGAGACCAGCCTTATGGCTGATAATTAGTTTTCAAGCCGGGCACTTTAAAGCGACCTCACCTGACCTCACCCTAAATGGTGGTTTATATAGGGAATAGTACCAAAAAATGCCTTAAATTGGGAAGTGAGATTATTTCAAATCACCCTGGTTCAAAGGAATAAGTCTTTGGACGCCTCAACCCTCAAAGTGATGACCCAATGACTTTCATGTGACTCATAGGGCCCTTAACATATAGACCCCCTAATTCTCGGGAAACTACACCCTAAATCCTAAACCCGAAACCGTGAATCCTAAAGCCTAAACCCTAAGTCCTAAACCCCGAACCCTAAATCAAATTAAGCTCCGTAACAGCATCCCAGAGAAGTGCCAGGAAAGCTCGTTACGGAGTCGGAGTGGCTAGCATGTGAGGTGTAGAGCCGTTAGGTTTTTTAGGGTACAGGTTTTTGGATTTCAGATTAGCAGATTATTTAAGGGCTAAAGCTTTAGGATTTGGGTGTGTGTTTTTCAGCCTAAAAGCTTCCAACCCCCAACCCCTAAATCTCCCAAACCTTAAAACCCTCAAATCCCCCAAATCCCAAACACTGAAGGTTATGGAGCCCTAAACCCTAAACCCTAAACCGCGTGCGTTGGGGCAGGGATCGGGATGACTATTACGCATGTGACTGGGGGTGGCTGCTTCTTATGATGTTGAATGATGCTAAGAATAGGGTTTTTAGGGTTTAGGGAAGCCATAAACAAACTCAACCTAAGGCCCAACTGGTAGAGTCCCTAAAATTCTTATACTATGAACCCTCATTAATTTTTTGGGGAGTATATGGTAGTTTCCCCCAAATAAGGGTATCCCAAATACAGATCTCAATCCTTATGATCAGACCTTGGTCTTTCAGACGCGAAAGTGTGAACCCTAAACCCTAAACCCCGTTAGAACGCTAGGTCTTTGGGGGTCCGAGGGATGTCATAAGAGCTACAGTCTAAACTCCTTGAAGGGGGGTAATATGGGATTTAGGGTTTAGGGGTGTAGGGTTTATGGTCTAAACTCCATAACGGGGGCAACATAGGATTTAGGGTTTGGGGTTTAGGGGTTTAGGCTTGATGGTCTCAACTCCTTAAAGGTGGTAATATAGGATTTAGGATTAAGGCTTTAGGGGCTTAGGGTTTATGGTCTGAACTCCTAAAAGGGGCAATATAGGATTTAGGGTTAAGGGTTTAGGGTCTAGGAGTTTAGCGTCTAAACTGATTAAAAGGGGTAATCTAGGGGATGCTATAGGGGAGTATTTTAGGGCTTATTATGCGGGCATACTGGGAGTTTAGATTATAGCTCATAACATGGTAGTTTCCCAAAATAAGGGAACCCAATATAGACGCCAAAATACTAGGGTCCACTATGGGGAGCCCATGCGGGAGCTCAGCACTTTTCAAAAGGACATCGTCTTCGCGGGGCCCTTTTTTCGGGTTCCATGTTAGGTTTAAGTAGGGCAGTTCTGTCGTTGACGCGAGTGACGCAGCTTAGCTTTCGAGGCCATCAAGCGCCTCCTGCAACATTTATCTCCGATTTGAAATGTCATCCCGGTCCCCCTTTCCGAGTCTCCCTGGGTTTAGGGTTTAGGGTTTAGGACCCTAAACCCCAGAGCAAGATGGGGGATTCCTTATACTCCGTTCGTAGTGGGTGCAAGTTGGGACTCGCAGGTTATATGAGGGTGGGAAGAAGATGTTTTCTTTCATGGGACTCAGTACTTGGGATAACCTACACCCCCGGCAAAAATAGGAATTTCTGAAAATAAGATTCGGGTCAGTACTAACCTGTTCACCCCCTAACATAATGAAATGCCCCCTATATAGTACCACGTTGTACATTCGAGGGAACACACATTATCCGAGAGCAGGGGGGTAATTATGTGGTGAAGAAGTTGTAAAGATGAAGACCACTTGTGTTCTCCAGACTGCGGTAGCATTCGTATCCTTGACGGGGACAACTAGGGGTTACTACATGGTTTATGGGGGTAATTAATCGATTATTAACCTACTTACGAAGTCTCCCCGACCCTCCAAGTAAACCCTGCTCAGCGTAAGGGACACTTTTGGGTATCTATGTGCGGTGCTACTATCCACATGGCACCCTACCCAAACTCCGTAAAGCAGGGTTACAAAGGGGGTTCTATAGGGACGACTATAGGGGTTGTTAAGGGGAATACCAAAATTTGAAGTATAGCTCACATGGCACCCTACCTTTAGGGCTTATTTACACTGAGCTGGCTCTGCTAATTGTACGGATTAAGCTGGGCAAGTTAAAGCGACCTCATCCCACCTCAGTCTAAATGGTGGTTTAAGTAGGGAGTCGTACCAAAATGACCTTAAATTGAAAATTCAGATTTTTCTAAATTACCCTTTACAAGGGGGTTGGTTAGGAGAGCACACAAACCCTCGATCGGACAGGGTCGGCAGGTAACCCATAAACCCTTACCCTAAGGGTCCATCACACAATAATCCTATACTTTGGGATTCTTATACGTGAGCACTTATTATGAAGGCTTTGGGGTAGCTTCCAAAATATGGAGACTTCAATATAGACCCCAATATACTGTAATCCTTATCAAGGGGGCTCCCAAAATGGTGCCCCTACTTTAGGAAACTTCCATAAGATAGTGATATATTTTAGACCCCTTAGGGTTAGACTTAAACCCTAAACCCTAAACTTAAGGGGGACGGCCTAACCCTACATCCTAAACCCTATACTTAAGGGGGACTATAGGCCTCAGCAGCCTTAGCAACCAGAAGGATGAACCGAAAGGTCCCAAAACCGGAAGAGCACAGAAAGACCACCGAACGCCTTAAACGTTTAAGGTTGGTTTAGGGTTTGGGGTTTGGGGTTTGGAGTTTAGGGTTAGGGGCCCTTAGGCCTCTTAGGGGGCATTATAGGGACCCTTAAGATAGCAAAAACCTAAGTTACTCCGAAAAAAGTCCTATAGTTTCAATAAATAGTACTGCTATCAGTCGCACAAAGCGTTTGGCAATATACCAACCTAGCCCCTAAACCCTCAAATCTCTATATTAATTTACCATGGCATCGCCCATGTTCTTGTCCAGTGGCGTTCCATTCCCACCCTAAACCTTTTACTGGTTACTATGTGGTTGCTTCCATAAATACGGGAACCCAATAAAGGCCCAAAAGATTATAGTCCGTATTATAGGAACACCAAAAAGTCACCCCTCATTTTGGGAGACCACCATGTGACCCTAAGACCTTAACCCTAAGCACTGCACCCAAAATCCTCAAGCCTTAACCCAACCCTAAGCCCGAACCCTTAACCCTTCAAGCGGAAGCTGGGATGGCCAGAACTTTTGAAGTTTCGATCAATCCTGACCGCTGGGTGAAAGCCAGAGGGCTGTCTGAACCGATCGACGAGGATTTAGGGTTTAGGGTTATAGTTTTTCTTAAAGGCTTATGTAGTTGGGGGTTATATAGGGGCAATGGAAAAGAAAATGGAAACTACCATATTATGGTAGGGTATATATTGGGATTTAGGGTTTAGGATTTAGGGTTTAGGGTCTATGGTTTAGGGTTAAGGTATTAGTTCACGCGGCTCACTAGGTGAGGTACAGGAAGCTGGGGTAAAGGAAATAACCCCTAATATAGTAGAATCTACAACTGGGATCCTCTAACCCATGGAGCTTTGTCCCACACTTTGGACCCCCTGATTACTACCTTTAGGATTTAGGGTTTAGGCTTTAGTGCCTTCAGGGTTTAGGGTTTAGGCATTAGTGCCTTGAGGGTTTCAGGTTTAGGTTTTAGGGTTTGGGCTGGGAGTCGACAAAGCGTGTTCAGGGCTTAGGGAAGGTACTTGAGGGTTTTAATGGTTCATAAGCAGTGCATGAGAAGTCCCCAGAATGGCCTTCACCTATACTTAGTCGGATTGAAACCCCTTTAAACCCTAAATCCAAAACCCTAAACCCCTGTAGCTGTAGCTACTTTGAAGTACCTTGAAGTAGGATTTCGCGGAGGGCGGGATGTCCGGGCTGCTTAGTTAATTGGACATACCTGTGAGAGCAGGTAGGATGTAATTACTGTGAAGAGTAGGTTTACCAAGTCAGGGTTTAGGGTTTAGGGATGAATCCTATAGGAGCTGTAGCCTAAACTCGTTAAAAGGGGTTATTTAGGGGATTATATAGGGGGAACGCTATAGGGCTTATGAAGGGGGGTACTAGGAGTTTAGACTATGGCTCATAAACTCTCAACCCTAAACCCGAAACCGACAAACCCTCGAACTGGTTTTGATCCGCCCTTAGCCCTGGATTGCCTCTGCCAAGTTTAGATTGGGGATCAAGGTTAGGGCCCTAAAGCCCCAAAACCCTAAATACCCCAAAACCCTAAACTCCGAACCCTAAAACCCTAAACCACCTGAACCCCAAACCCCCTAAACCCGCTAAACCCTAAACCCCTAAACCCCCTACACTCTAAACCCCAAAACCCATACCCAAAAACCCGAACCCTTGTGTTACGATGCGGTACTGGAAACCAAGTCCAACCCGGGAGGCTTCGGGAGTAGGGTGAAGGCTTTACCTGGACCCTCCCCCAAAAAATAAATAGTCCCCTCAAGTAGACAGAGTATGGCTTTCCGTATGTTATAATAAGATCCCCATATACCCCATATTCTATCTAGTTAAGGGGGACTATATAGAGTAATGCTCTCAGACCATTTTGAGGGGCTTTGGGTTTTGGTCCTAATTTACCTATGCTGGAGGTGTAGGAAAAGATCAGGGTATAGCTTTGGGGTCTTTAGGACTCTAGGGCCTAGGGTTTAGCATCTAGCTTTTAGGATTGTTGGTCTGCATCGACCGGTCTGAAGACAACTGCGCCCGTGGCTGGAGAAGCAGTCAGAGATGTGAAGCCTTCAAAGTCTCTCCTCCACGACATGCTTCATACTGTAGCTCGCCACTGTATGATTGTTCCCCACAATAGGGGGACCCAAAAAAAGGTCCCGAAAGTCTATAGTCCTTGTTCTGGGGACCCCACTAAACCCTAAACCCTAAACCAGTAATATGGTGTAGCTTATTGTTGGTCAGTAGGAATGGTGGAATGGATCCCTCTACACTCTCTATGCGAGCTATAGTCTAAACACCTTGAGGGGAGTGAAAATAGGGGATTGCATGAAGGACTACTATGAGGGATATGAAGGGGATGCTAGGAGTTTGGATTGTAGCTCATATGAGCCCTGGACTAAATTTGCAGCATATCCCTTAATAGGTCCCCCCCAAAACCCTAAAGGTTCCCCTATAGGTCCCCCCCAACCTGAATTTAGACGGTAGCTCATAGAACTCCTTGAACCCATGCACTGATTCCCGATCAAGTTTTTGACTGAAGCAAATATTTTTTCGTATGAAAAAATTGCGGAGACAAGAGTTCAGGTTTCTCGGGGGGACTTAAGTACATGTTTGGGGTTTGGACCTAAACCCCCTTACCCTGAACTATCATGAGAGGAGTCATGTCTATCGGGATGAAGTGTGGGAGCATGAACAAAAGAAATGTCATGTTTCCGGCATTTATGGGCCCTAAAACCTAAACCCGAAACCCTAAACTCTACACCCTTAAACCCTAAACCCAACCCCAGCTCGTACTTTAAGAGATGTTGGATGTGAGAGGCGTCCAGTCATCTTAGGGATAGCCAGCCATGGCTTCCCGAGACCCCGTAGCCGTCCTTCAATGTCCATGGGGATCGAACAGAGTCTGCGGCACACATGATTCCCACGTCCACGCAGCTAGAACAAAATATAGACCTGCTTTACGAGTAGAAGGTTTTGGAGCTTCATACAAAAGTTAGCTGAAAGCTCGCTTGCCCTGCAGTTGTTTGTGGACTCCTGCTGGTCCTGTTGTGATTCATGCTGTCAGACAGCTCTGAGCCACAGAGGAGCTTTGACATAGATAACTTGGGTCATTCGCCCTTACCGCAACTGTCCCAAAACGGTTTTATTACAGGCTTTTATAACTCCTACTACCTGTTGTGGTAACAGTTACTGTAAGGGGCCATGTCCTCTGTTGGGGCTCCTATAGTAAGGATTATAGTATTTGTGCCTATTCAGGGAAACTACCAAAGATAGACCCCCAAAAATTTCATGCTTATTAAATTATAGGGACCCCCAAGATGGTAGCCCCAAGTTTTGGAAACTCTCATATATGGGCATAGTCCCCCCCATATACCCCATATTCTATCTACCTGGGGAGTAGTCCACCTGGGAGCCTCGTGCCTGAAGGATCAGGCAAGGAACAGCCTACCTGTACTTGTACTTATACCGCAATTCCATGCCCCTTCATATGGTGCAGGGTTTACTGTCTACGGTTTCACTAGGACATACCCACGGTTGTCAATGAGTTATATAGTAAGTATCCCAAACCCCAAAGGTGCCAGCGCGCAATCCAAAGTCAAAGGAGCCCAGTCGCAGCTCCCCATGCAGACATTCCATCATCAAAGGGGCCAGAGGAGCAACTCCGTGAAACTAGAGTCGTTTTTAGCAAGAAACTTGAAACGTTCGACATGTTATACCTCCTTCCAGCAGGGTTTCAAGATATAGAAGTTACGCTCAGATCTTGTAGTTGCATAAAGATTCGACCTCTTCTCACAAGCTCGACCCTATACCCTAAGTACCTGCTTTTTTGGTTGCCGCCCTACATTCCTAGGGACTCCCAGGACCCCCACTCTGGCACCCCACTACCCATTTCGACCAAAAGAAGGAAGGAATATGGTCTCAATAGTAGTGGGGGTCCAAAGAGTTCCCTAAGTTTAAGCCCCAAACCCAACACCGCGAATTGGTTCGTAGTTTCTCCTCCACTCTCCCTTTTGCGACAGACTTAACGAGCGGGCCCGGCCGGCGAGGGCCATCCGCCAGACGAAGTGCAGCAGCGCAAAAAACGGGCGCAGCTTAGGGTTTAGGATTTAGGATTTAAGGTTTAGGGTTTAGGATTTAGGATTTAGGGTATCTTGTAAAAGTTAATGGTCATTGTATTAGTATCGGCAGTGGGCTTATGGTAATGTTGGGAGTAGTACTTGTAGTACCATCAATACCGCAGTGCTTCAGGGTATCTTGCAATAGTGATAGAAGTGTTACTAGGAATAGGTGTATGGTAATAGTAGTATGAGTAGTACTAGTAGTACTGGTAGTAAGAGCAATACTAGTATGCTAATGCCACAGGATTCAGGGTGGGAGTTTGCCGCAACTTCACAATTTATGGTAATAGTGACAGTACTGCAGACGAGTAGTGATCACACTAGGCTTCAGCTTTTGTCACAGTATTAGTCCGGTTATTTGCAATCGCTGTACTAATAGTAATGCCAAAAATCTTGGGGTGGGGGGGTTGCCCAAACTTCAGGGTAAGGGTCAGGGGCTAAGGGTCCCCTTTGTTTGAAATCCTGAAATAGAGGAGTAGACTGTTATTTGGGGGAAGTTCTCCTCTTGAAGAAATAGGCCACAAAGCGGGCTTCCAAAACCCAATCCTAAATCCTAAACCCTCCACCCTGTAAGCTCTTGAAACGGGCTTCCCTTACCCTGATCCCTAAGCCCTACTTGGAGGCCCATGGGACTTAGTAACTACTTTTAACTGGGGTTAAAACCATACTTATGATTGGGGTAACCCCTATAAGCCCATTAAAGGGGATTATAAGTAGGGTTCTAAGCCCAGGTATAAGTAGTTACTACCTCCCATGTGCCTCCAAGTAAACCCTAAAGCAGCCCGAACCCACAAACTCCTCCAGCTCCCAGGCCCTCGGCGTGGGTTTGGAGGGTGGCGCCCTTGCCCAGCCAAGGCGGATTTATGTGGGCAAGGGTTTCTTAAGGGGTTTGGGGTTAAGGGGTTGGGTTTTTAGGGTTTGGCGAAAGCTTTAGGCTTAGGGTTTTTAAAGGAGTTTAGGGCTTAGGCATGAGTATAAAACATACTTGTAGGGTACTTCCCAAAATTGGGGTCCCATTTCGGTAACCCCAAATAGCGGCAATCTAATCCACAAACAAAAACGGCCATACTTGTAAGAACAACCCCCAGACACGCGACCTACGTAGGCTTTTTGAAGTGAGGCTAGGGCAAGGATTGTCTGTGGTTGGGGTAGGACCAAAATAGGACCCACCAGTTTCCTAGGCCTACCTACGGGCCCTTAGTTGGCCTTATAGGATTCAGAGGGTATAGCATAGGTAGATTAGGACCGCAGGTCTAAGAAGGTGAACGGGTCACAGGGACGAATACAAGGTGCCATATATATTTATATACATATACATATGCATATATAATGTATATATATAATATATACATAGGGGGAGAGAGAGAGAGAATTTTATACACATACAGACACAGGCTTAGGAAGTAGGGGTTCAGGGATCATGCATTTAGGGATTTGGCTTTAGTGTTCGGGGTTTCTCAAAAATGGAGCCTTTGGAGCACTAAGGGCTTCGAGGGGGAACCCTAAAAATCCTAAGGCCTCAAACCCTGAGCCCTAAGCCCGTAAACCGCGGGTAAAGGCTTGTCGTGATCTTTACTGTTACTTGGGGTGGAGGGGGTGGAGCTTAAGTCCTATATAGAGGATTAAGGTTTAGGGTTAAGGCCTAGGGGATACGTATATCAATCTAGAGAGAAGGGAAGTGAGGTACGGAGGGTTAGCGGTTGGGTTCTTGGATTTTGGGATTAGTGTTTGGGTGGCATGATATACGAGGGAATTGGACTAGTCTTCACATTTGTGGCAGAACGGCCGGTTTCATATTCTTCGCAGTCACTGCTTTTGAGGGTGGTTGAGGGTTAGGGTTTTGCGTTTAGGGTTTAAGGTTTAGGGATATATCTATATATATATATATGTATACCCTGAGCCCCATTATACGCACTGGGGTGAGGGATGTTGTGGCATCTTATTCATAGATGGGGACCTCTAAATCCTCTGGATTTTCTGGCGGCAATTTCGCTCCACCGGCATTCCTAAGCTTTCCCCCAGCTTTGAGCACATCCCTCAGACTTTTAAAATCCTAAACTTAAAGCCCGGAAACCCAACATGCCCAGCACCTTTCCATCCCGTATCAAGAACAGAGAAGAAGTCTGGTGTGTCTGCTTAAGGGTGAAAGCAGGTCACTTGTCTCTTGGAAGAATGAGAGGAGGTCTCAGATATGTTATTGAGACCAACAGAGAGGCGTGAGAAGTATGACATTTTAGATTGGATGTTCATTGACTTCCCCTATCACTGCATAAGGCTGCATAAGGGTGGGGTGCCCATAAAAAGCTTGTGGGGTTCAAAGTACAAAGCCCCTCAACATGCTAAACCTAAAAGCTTTGAACTCGAAACCCCCCACCTTGAAAACCAGATCCCCACAGAAACCCAGAATTACCCCTGTAGGCCCCTTGCCCAATATCTCTCGTTGAGTCCTGGGTAACCAAGAAGCCTAAAGCCTGAAAGGAAACCAAGAAAAGCGAATAGAAAACAAGCCCCAACCCTCCACCCCAGGCTGCTTGATGCAGCGGTATCCTGTATAGAAGAGGCTGGGGCTTAGAGCTTAGGGCTGCGCGTGTCGGTGGTTATGGATGTAGGGTTCAGAGTTTAGGCTGTGTGGTTTGGGGCTTTGCGGCTTCTAGGAAATGAGGATGAAAGGGAGATTACAGGGAGGTCCCCCGTCAAGGTTACCTATAAACCTTATCGACCCTATAAACCCTATAAACCACCCTAAACCCTAAAGTAGTCTCCAAGGATGGACCATTTGCCAGGTTTCTGGCCGCTGGCTTGTGGCTAGTTGGGGTCTTGTTGGTAGTTGGGGTTTAGGGCTGAGGGTTTGTGGCTGTCAGAACAGCGTACGGCAGAGCGTGGGTTTGTGGGCGGAGGAGACAACAGCCCCGCTGCTACTGGACACAAGTCCTTGAGGAAGCAGCCAGTGCGCGCGCGGCCGCCAGCGCGGCAACCTCGGCGGCTCGCGCAAGCAGCCCAGCAGCCCTGCCTGCTGGCCGGCTTGGAGAATTGGCCTTTTTGGTCAGTGATTGCACGCACAGCAGCAGCAGCCCGGACTGGCCCCACACACTGGGGCAGCGCGGAGGAGTCGACGGACTCTGGTTTGAGAAGTGGTACTACGTTCCACCGCATAGCACTGAAAAAGCTTGGGCTTGCCAGAAGTCTCTGAGTGCTAGCGCTTCTGACTGCAGAAAATCTTTCAAGAGCGTTTGCGCTGCTTGTCACTTATTACTGTACAGCTACTGCACCTTTGTCCTACTGCTACTGCTTTTGCTATTGCCACTACTACGAACCCTCATCTAATCCTACTTCCATTCGTATTCCTGCTACTACTGCTACAACTACCCCTCCTATTCCAACCCAACTCCTACAACTGTAGCAACACAGTTTCCTCGCCAACTGCAGCTAGGTTTCGTGTTGACAGCTTGAGGTTCAGGAAGTTCTTAATACGAGGCTTTTGCATTTGGGTAACTCGGGTAACTCCAAACCCCAAAATGAACACCTGGTTGCTGTCCTATGAACATGACTGGAGGCCTAACGAGGGGACGAAAGGATTTACCAAATCTTCTTACCATTCTTGGATTCAGCTTCAGGCTTTAGGCTAGAAGGCTTGGGGTCAGAAGCTTAGGACTAGCGAGGTCTTTGGCTCATGGAAGGGCTTGTATAAACGTTGATACATTTTTTGGATTTAGGGTTAGGGAAGTTTTGCGGGTTCTTACTTTACCATGACCGTAGCATACTATAATCCGAAAATTTCCCAGGTATGTGGTACTTAAGGTCATGCAGGCTTGATTGCCAGCATTAAGAGCTATAGTCTAGCATCACTTTAATATCCCCGTAGTCCCCTATATAATCCCCCTTTATAAACCCGCTTGAAGGAGTTTAGGCTATGGCTCATATTGTAGTCATGGGGCTCTGCGTTGGACGCTAGGGTTTCGGCGGACTTTTTAGAGGAAGCGATAGTACCTGTGTATGGGTTAGTTTTGGGTTACTTGCTGAGTACTTAGAGTCTAGGGTTTGGCGTATTTTGGTTCCTTTTTGTTTGTTCCGAGGTTTAGTCCTTAAATATAGATAATGTACGCACAAGCAAAGGCATCCTGCTACAGGAGCGCCAGTGCCCCAGACCCCAAAACCTACACCTGCCGGTAGAAGCAGGAATGCAAACTTGAAAGTCGTTGAATCAAGCAGGATTTGGGGCTTATTGTTTGACAGTCGTCACGTCGCAAAAACTGTGAAACGCATCAAACTACCTCGAAATTCAAAGCACATGCAAATTGGACGCCTTCTTCCTGTAGACGAGGCTCCTGCGCATAATCCCAGTTGATTCACACCGACCATATTCAAAATCCTTCACAGCCCTAAGCCCACCAAGAAGTGCTTCAATCCCGGGCTTTACACTCTAGATCCTAAGCCATCAACACAAGCAGATGATATCTACAGCATCGCATAGCAAGCCCCGCGGCAACAGCATTTGAGGAAACACATGCCCTAAACCTTATCACGAACTACCTGTAACCCCAATTACCTACAGCTTAATAGGAACTACCCCTTAATTACTAGGTATAACCCATAAAACTGAAGATAATTGGGGTCACAGGTAACTCCAATCAAGTCTCAGCCCTAGAGTCTTAAACTGGGTTGCGGTTAGTGAACTTAGACTTAGTTAGCAGAATAGGGATATATGGAAAAGTAACCCAGAAGCCTGAAGAGACCTAAGCATTTTAGTTCCTGACGCCCTGCAGCACCCAATTCCCTGAAGCCCTGCACTAAATTTGCGGCGCTGAAGCCCTTGAAGCATTGAATTTCCGAAAGCTAGAAGCCCCACATCCCAGACACCCCGCAAATCCTTATCCCACAACTTACAAATTCCTGGTAGGGAATAAGGGAATACATGGTATAGGGATTATAAAGGATTATATTCCCTTATTCCCTACAAAGGCCTAGGAAACCCAACCCCGACCTTGACGATCTAACTTCCAAAGCGCTCAAACCTTCAGCCCTACATTCCTAAACTTTTCACCCCCACAATCCCAGAACCCTAAATCCTAAATTCCAAAGACCCCAAGCCCCTAGACCCCCACTTCCTAAGTTACGTAGAGCCCCTTAAGTCATTGGGGGACGGTTCAGGCTTAAGGGTTCAGTAAAGGGACTCTACTGGGAA
>CAJNIZ010016369.1:51935-70874 GCA_905231905.1 Symbiodinium pilosum
GAATATAAGGACCCTGGTAGGTAAATTCCTATTATATAACTACTATATTCTTGGGGTTCCCGGTTTGGGGTTCCCAGTAGAGTCCCTTTATTCAGGGCCTTAGGGTTGGTCGATCCCAAAACCCTAAACCCCCTTGGGCTACGAATGTAGCTTTCAGGTTTGGGGTTTAGAGTTTAGGGTCTTGGGGTTCAGGATTTAGGGATCGACTCTCAGACCTGGAGCCCTGATAAGCAACCCTAAGACCCAAAACCTTTACCTGGACCTTGGACGTCCTACCTTTTTGGGGATATACCCTAGAAATATGTAGGACAGAACCCAAAAAAGGAAGCACCCCTAAACCCTAAACCCCTAAATCCCTAAACATCCAGGGTCCAGGTAGGGTTTAGGGCCTATCTGCAGTTTTCTATTTGGGTTAAAGGTTTAGGGACCCCAGTGCAGAGTAAGAGTCTGCCCTCCTTTTGGGCATAATGCCTTGCGAGGGGTTCAACGACCCAAAGGAACCCTAAACCCAAAACCCCTAAATCCTAAACCCCTAAACCCTAAACCCCTAAACCCTAACCCCCTAAAAACCCCTAAACCCTAAGCCCCTAAATCCTAACCCCTTAAAAAACCCTTTGTAAGCAACATCACTCAGATTTTGGAGGCTCTGGGGAATGGAACCTCGAATCGGAAGTCTGAGGCTCTGCTTCTTGGGGGGGTGGGTTCTGTGGACATTACTTAGGGTTTGGTGTTTTTACGGTTAGGATTTAGGGTGTAGGCTTAAGGTTGAGGGTTTAGGTTTCAGGGTGTAGGGTTTCAGGTTTAGGGTTTAGGGTTTAGGTTAAGGAGTCCTTAAGGGGCGCCCGTAAACAAGGGGAACCGTAACTCAAGACTCCTTAAGACTTCCCCTAGGGCTTCCGCTATACATTAAACTCCTTTAGGGGGTTTTCATGTAGGGGATTATATAGGGAAGTATTACAGGGGTTACTAAGGGGGATACTAAGAGTTTAAGCTCATAACATAGTTATGGAGTCCCCTATGAAGCCCCCAAACTCTAGACCCTGAATCCTTTTGGGAAGTTAAGCCCGAAACTCAGAACTCCTGAATTCCTCGTGGATTCTATTGGTGGTTAGTACCCTGAACCCAAACCCTAAATGATGGGATAGAACGAGGGGACTCTGGTTGGATTATGGCCTTTCTGAGGGCCACTATCGGGATTTGTTCCTTCCGTTTCCTGCTGACCACCAGTACTTGAAAGCCTGCCCTCTACGATTTCCTCAGCCACAAGGGTAGGTAAAATGATAGTCTTAAATACCAAAATATAGCCCCAAAGGCAATTATTCTACATACTTTTTGGGGTCTAGGTTCCCAGTATGGGTTCCCAATGAGAACCATGGGCCTTTTTGGACCCAAGGGGGGGTCGGCCGGTGCGCAGCTAAAGCCGCGGATGGACAAGGAGCGCGTGGCGTGTACTGGCATGGGGCCGGACCACGCTACTGTTGCATCACCTGCCAGATGGAGGTCTACTTTGTCCGGACAACCTTGTCTGGAAGGGACTTCGTGTTTGCCCACGAGGACAGCAAAGGACACAGCGCAGGCCTGAAGCGCATTCGGCCCTGGAGTCAGCTCCGATTCCTTCACAAGAGACTTGAGTCATGGATTGACTTGAGCCCAGATTTCCTCCTCTGCTTTCATCTAGCTCTGCGCTAGTGCCCATGCCGCTGCCTGCGGCCTGTGATGGGTTTTGGGTTTAGGGTTTAATGTTCTTGGGAACGGCAGCCCGCTTGATGAGCTCAAGGATCGGATGTTTACACTTTTTTTCTACGCATTATTCCAGATTTCTTGTGCTATAGTCCCCCTTAAGTAGATAGAATATGGCTTTGGGTATAGTATGATAAGATCCCCATATACTCCATATTCTATCTACTTAAGGGGGACTATATAGTTTGGGGGCGTCAAGGGTCTTGTTCGGGGTATTGGGAAGTCTTGGGTGGTCTCAGAACGCCTAAAATGGGGGTTCGGCTTGGCTCGGTGGCACGCTGGGATTGTCATGGGGTTTCGTGATTGTTGTTTAAAGGCATCAAATTTTATGTGAAGCATTAATCAGTGTAGCTATATGGGATCTCATGGGGGTTTACTGCTGTAGGTTTCAATTTTTCGAGGGATGTGCGGATTTCAGACCCCAAACCCTAGGCCGTAGGCTTTCAGAATTCGGTGTGTAGGGATGAGGGCTTGAGGCTACCAGTATTTGAACATGTGGTCTTTGGATTAGTTTCCGGGCATATGGCTTCATAAGCATCACGTCCGCATACATTGAGGATTGAAAGGTGGGCTTTGTAGTTGAGATTTTAAAGTTGAGGACTTCACATAGCGCGAAGTGTGGAGGTCCCCCCGATAATCCGTTTATGAAATCCCAAACCCTCAACAAGAAGCCGTCAACCCTAAATGCTAAGGCTCCTCGACTCGAACGCTCCAAGCCCTAAAACCTAAACCCCTTAACCCTATGTCCTCAAATCTAAACCCTAAGCCATTAAACCCTAAACCCTGACATTTAGGGTTCCCCCTTCGACCCCAAATCCTGAACCCGGGACCCTGAATCCTAAACCCGGAACCCTGAATCCGGAACTTTGAACCCTAAACCCTAAACCCTACCTACACCCCAAAAGTATGTAGAATAATAGCCTTAAACCCCAAAAAACAGCCCAAAAGGGTATAATTCTACATACTTTAGGGGTCCAGGTAAATCCTAAACCCTAGCTCCTTCAGTCCAGGTCTTAGTGCTGGGCTGTGGCTTGTCGCCGCTGCTTTTCGCGATTGCGGATCGCCTCCAAGCAGCCTGCCTGAAGTTCTGAGGGTTAGATTAGGATGTAGGATTTAGAGCTTAGGGATTTAGAGTCTAGGGTTTAGGGATTTAGGGCTTAGGGTTAAGGGTCTAGGATATATGGGGATTTTTACTGCGGGGATTTGTAATTTAGGGGCTTAGGGAGTTTGACCTGAGGTTTGCGGAGTTGGGGCGTAGGATGTTTGAGCTTTATTGGCTTCATTTTCGAGATCACGTCGCCTCAGCAGTGAGGAATATCAGCCCCAAGAGCAACAGGCTTGACTCTTTTTCATATTTCGCTAGCATAGCTCCTTGTTTAAAGAGTTTAGAGAGTTCCTAAGCTCGCATCGAAACATGTGTAGGCGTAGGGCGTAGGGCCAGATCACGTGCCTCTATCAAGAAGACGCTCTCTACTTCATCAGTCTACTTTTCATGCTACCTTTAATTTTGTAAGAGCTTCTAACCAGTGGAAATGCGCCTCCCTGCCCCACAGTACTGAGAGATGACAGGGCATGCTGGCTTGTCGCGAGATGGATGGGTTGGATACCTAGTGTGGCAAGCGCCAGCAGGAGCATTAATCTTATCAGAATTCCAAAATAACCCTTTCACAACTCCTAGTTCATCCGCATGATTCCCAAGATGGACCTCAGTAATTCCCTCTTACCCTGAGGTCGCAGGTCCCTCAGGGTCGCCTTTAGAAACCCTTTATCTCGAACCCTAAAATCCCCTTTGAGTTTCAGGAGCAATCGCTCATGTAAACCCGGAAGCAGAATTCCTCCTGAAATAAGTGCTTAGGGCTGAGGGTTCAGGATGTAGGGCTCAGGGCTCAGGGTCGCGAAATAGCCCTGGGTATTGAACATGAACCCCAAGGGCACCGAAGTCCTGGATTTTAACCCCTTGTTTACATCAAGCCCAGAAGCCAGAACCCCTAAGAACCTCCCAACCCTAAGCCATTTACTTTAAACATATGGGTGATTATCAAAATTATGATCCTTTTTGGGTACCCCAAATATTAGGTGCCGTATTATAATAGGGATCCAAAAAGGGACCATAATTTTGACAATCACCCATCTCTAAAAGCCCTAAATCTTGCGAGTGTTTCTGAAGATGGGAGGAGGCGTCCACCAAAATACGACACATGGTCCTCTTTTAAGACCCATCGCTTAGATCTCAAAATACTCATATGGTCCCACATAATACCCTGTACCACTTTTGATCCCTCAATCTCTAGGCAACTACATGACGGGAGTTACCCTGTAGGGTCCGCGCATGAGCCGTATACACCATGTATATAGCTTCGCACAACCCGACACAGCCTTCGAATTATGCCCCTTCTATAAGCTTCCCCTCTAAAAGCTCCATTCCTGTAATTTCCCTTAAGAATTCCTGGTGCCTGTATACCCCCTATGTACATCCCTATACAACCCTCTAAACCTTAAACCCTGAGCTTCAAACTGGGCAATTTAACCTTACATGCTGGTTTGTATAGGGAGTAATACCAAAATATCATTGAATTGGGCATTGAAAGTATTCTAAATCACCCAGATCCCTACAAAACCCTCGAAACCCCCAAACCCTGAACCCCAAAGCTTAAAGCCAGAACCCTAAACCCCTAAACCCCAAACCCTCAACCCTAAGCCCTTAACTCCAAACCCTAACCCCAAATACTCTACCCGGAGCTTGAAATCGCAGAACCCTAAACATTAAACCCGAAGCCCTAAACCCTACACATTGAACCCTAAACCCTAAGCATTAAACCCTAAACCCTGAGCTTCAAATCGCAGTGAAGGTGAGGGCAGGCTGCCTGGAGCTGTCCCCCACGCTGACTGAAAGCCTCGAGGTGAGTTCAGGGCTCAGGGTTTAGGCTTTAGGCTTTAGGCTTCAGGGCTTAGGATTTAGGGTTTAGGGTTTAGGAGTTAGACGAGCCACAGTCTACTTGGAGGCCCATGGGACTTAGTAACTACTTATAGCTGGATGTATAATAGTCCTAGTTATAAGTATTTGCTAAGTCCCATGGGCCTCCAAGCAGGGTTTATAGAAATTGTATGAGTCTATAAACTCCTTAAAGGGGGTTATATAGGGGGTTATGTAGGGTTTAGGGCTTAGGATTTAGCGTTTAGGGTCTAAACTCCTTTAAGGGGGTTATATACGGGATTATGTAGGGGACTACTACAGAGGTTATTAAGGGGGATACTAGAAATTTAGATTATGGCTCGTACAGGGTTCAGATCGGGAGTTTTGACCGGGTTTGAACGAGTTGTTCTTTCGCTTCTGGATTTGAATTTTTGCCAAAGAGTCAGTTTTTTGATGTTTTTCAAACCCTGCTTCGCAGGCTTTTGGGGAGCCTCGCGGCTTTGACTACTGGCCTTGGAGGCCCTGTTTCTCAAGAACCCACCAGTAATTCCAAAAAGCCGCCCAAAAACTCAAAAAGCCAAAAATTGTTCCAAAAGGTTCAAATTGCCTCCAGAAAGCCCAATGGCTCCAAAAGGACGAAGCTGGCCAAAAGGGTTTAGGGCTTAGGGTTTAGGGCTCAGAGCCAACAGTGGATGCAAATTGGCTCCTGGAAAATCTGAAAAATTCCTGGGAATGAACATTGGTTTACGGGTTTGGGTTAGCATTTACGCCACAGTCCAAGTGACCCCTACAAACGAAAGCGGAGTGAGGATGTCAGGAGATGATCTCGAGAGCAGGCACTCGTGTAGGACGTGTGACAAACATGCGACTCCGCTCTTTGCATGCATGCCTTAGGATATCAACATATGAGAGGAGCTGTATTTGCTATTTCGAATAATCTTGTCATTCCCAACCATCAGCTTCCCCTTGTCCTATTTACTTCAAACAATCTTGTTATTCCCAACAATCAGCGTCCCCTTGTCGTATATATACAAGAAAATTAAGATTCTTGTTCTATAGTCCCCCTTGAGTAGATAGAATAAGGCTTTGAGTATATTATAACAGGATCCCCATATACACCACATTCTATCTACTTCAGGGGACTATAAACCCTAAACCCTAAATAGTAGTTTCCATTTTCTTTTCCATTATCCCCATATAATCCCTATATAACCCCTTTAAAGGGACCCATCTTCTATCTACTTAAGGGGACTATAGGGGGTTGTGGATGGTTTTCTCAGACCAGGGCCTGCACAGGTCAAAGAAAACAAACCTTGAACACCAGCCCCTAAAACCCTAAACCGGGATAGTGGAGAAAAGGTCCCATAAGAAAACAACTAAACCCTAAACCACATGAAATCTTTAAGTTCCTGTGATGTGAGGCCATGTCGCTGCGCGTACCGCGCCCTCCTTCGTTTTTCGAAGTGGCGGATGTAACGGCGCCTGCCTCTGGATGAAGGGATTTTCCAAAGTGAGTGGCTCCCTATAATGAGAGTTACAGTTTTTAAGCGTCTATGTCCCCCAAGTCTGGGAAACTACCATATAAGTTCCAGGTAAACAGCCAACCGATGACCAGGTGGTGTCCTTTGGTCTCTGATCGTTACAAACGTGGATAGCGCTCGTGTTTCGCAATATACCTACCTACTTTCTGTTTGGGGTTCAGGCTTGAGTGTGTAGGTTTGGGGGGGTTGAGGTTCAGGCCGTAGGCTTTTGGGATCAGGTTTCACTGCAGATTCAGAGTTTTCGCAGGAGCTTAGTCATAGGGGATGTAGGGTTTAGGGTTTTAGGATTTAAGGCTTACGGCTTTGCATCTAGGAATGCAAGGTCTGGGGTGAAAGGCTTAGCGGTGGTCACGGAGGCTAGTTGTAGGCAACAACCAGCCCACCCCATGCTGCCAGACGCATCACAAGGGTTTAGCGGTTAGGGTTTAGTGCGGGAAGAGCTGGGCATCATCATTCCCACGTTGCTCATGTATCCACGTAGCAGGTAAGTCTCAGGTGGCCGGCGTTGCATTGAGCCGGGAACTATAATCTAAATCCAAAGTATAACCATATAACCCTAGATCCTAAGCCCTACTTATAACCCACATAACCCTAAGCCCTACTCATAACCCACATAACCCTAAGCTACTTATAACCCACATTACCCTAGAATCTAAGCCCTGATTACAACCCAGGCTGCTGTCCTGGACCTTGAGCTCCTTCCGATCCCCCTGAACCCTCAATCCGAAACCTAAATCCTGCACACTAAATCCTAAATCTAAATCCAGGACCCTATGTCCTAAATCCTAAACCCTGAATCTAAACCTTAAATCCTAAACCCTGAATCTAAACCTTAAATCCTAAACCCTGAATCTTAAACCTTAATTCCTAAACCTTAAACCCTAAATCCTGAACCCGAAGCCCTAAACCTGTACCCGAAATGCTGATCCCTAAATCTTATACCCTAACGGTCTAGGATGTTGGGGACATTTTGCAACATCTACTGTACAGCAACCCGAAATGCTGATCCCTAAACCGCCGCTCCCAGGCCCTGGCACGCCGCCGACGGGGTGCTGGCAATCCCGGAGAGGCGGAAGCTGGGTTATACAGTGGCTTAAAAACAGGGTTTAGGGGTTTAAGGTTTAGGGGTTGAGGTTTTTAGGCTTATAATAGGATTTAGGAATTAGGTTTTAGAGTTTAGGGTTTAGAGTTAGGGTTTTACGGTCCTGGATTGCTTCGAAAAATAATTGTGGCCCTCTACATTAGCGCTCGAAACAAACACTTCTTGAAATATCGACATTCCCTCTAGGCCCCAATACCATTCCAGCTTCCATTTCATTTTCAACGTTCTTTTCCAGTTTACCTCAAAATAACTTGTCAATTTAAAACGACCTCATGCGACCTCACCCTGAATAGTGGCTTATATAGGAAATAGTACCAAAATCGCCTTAAATAGGGAATTGAAACCATTCTAATTTACAGTGAAAAACCTTAAACCCTAAACTCTAAACCATATGGTAATTCCTTAGGCTTGGTGTTTCAGGGGTTCGGGATAAGGGCCTGGGATTCTTGAGAAGGCTCAAGGTTTCGGGGGTTAGGGGTTTAGAGTTCAGGGTGCTGGGTCTAGGAACTTGCAGTTTGGGGATCCGGGGGCGGGGTTAATTGAGAGTCCAGGGGCCTAAAGTTGCATTCTAGAGTTACACCGTCATACCGGGGATGACAGGAGGATCCCGTGAAGACTGCACACAGTTGAGGGTTTAGGGAGAGAACGAGAAATAACGATCAGGGATGCGCCCAAAGAAGTTGCCTGACATTCCTTGAGTCTCCCAGAATCTTCCCTGAGGTCTTGCAGGGTTTCTGTACCTCTCCCTGAGGGAGGGCCATCCGATTTAACAACGTTGTACAGGCCCTAAACCCTAAACGTTTTAGGGTTGAGGGTTTAGGTAAGCCCTACACCAGGCGTAGCTGGAAGCAAAGCCTAAGCGCTAACCTTCTAAACCTAAAGCCTCGAGAAGTCTTGAACATGACTTGTACTTTTTGTTCAAACCTGCAAAAAAAGTGAAATTACACAGCAAAAAAAGCGCTAAACAAATTCTGAAAGCCTTTAACCCTAAAGCCTCTAGAATCTGAACCCTGAACCCAAATGCTTCCTTTAAGACCTCACAACCTACTGGGGTTGGTAGGGAGTAAGGGAATATATTACGTTGGGACTATATAGAGAGTATGTTCCCTCATTCCCTGCTCAACCTCAGTAAGACTATGCCAGGGAAATCTTCGCCGCGGAGCTTTCGACCTGGTGGTTGACGAAAACGTCCTCGACGGTATGGCCGCCTTGCCGCAAAACAGGGTCGCTCACCGTGTAGGGGGTTTGGGAGTCTAGGTGTTTAGGGTTTGAGGGCTGTAGGACTGTAGGGGATTTGGGTTATACGCAAGAGTGCATGAGGATACTTGGAGGTCTGTAGGAAAAGGGTTGACGGCTACAGGCTCCCATAGCCCCTTTCTACTTCAAAACGAGTACTTGCTAATAACTCACCGAGTCGTTTCATGGAGTGGTGGTCAACGGTTTAGGCAGTGCAGGTCAACATGGGGGGGTTTCCAAAAGTGGGCAGCCGACGTTATAGACCCCAACCATTATATCCTATCGCATGTTATTATGGGTACCCCAAAAACGGGTCCGCCGTTTATGGAGCCCCCCCACATACGGTAGTTTCCCTAAATAGGGGGACCCCAATATAGACCTCAAAATAATACAATCCTTATTGTATCAACCCCCAAAAGGTTCCCCCCAAATTTTTGGAAACCCCCATACTCCCTTGAATGCTACGGCCAGGGAATGATCAGTCATTGGAGCTGGGGGACTAGAAAAATCGGGGAGGTGATTAGGGGAACTAAGTCTTACTGGGGGTTAGTAGGACATATGAGAGTAATAAATAAGTGTATATATATATATAGAACGAGATTACACAATTATTACATTCCTTTATTTCCTACCAAGAACCAGTAAGAAGTGAAAGTCTCTCTTCGTTCAGGCATGCCGATTCCCGGCCAGCGCGGGTATCCTTTCTCTGAAGAAGGCTTCGAACCTGTCATTATGGGTTTTAGGGTTCAGAGTATTAGGGTCTAGGTTTTAGGGATGGGGTTTAGATTTTAGGGATAGGGTGTTAATTTACGGGTTTGGGTCTAGGGTTTAGGGTTCTTCATTATCATACTGGGGTTTTGTAGGGATTTAAGAGGACATGAGGGGTTTGAGATTGAGAGTTTTGGGTTAAGGGACTTAGGGTCTAGGGATTTAGGATATATGGGGATTCATACCGGAGGCAGCAGGGAATACGGGAATAATCCCTATATATGCCCTATGTAATTTATTCCCTTATTCCCTACTAACCCCCAGTACGTTTTGAGTTATTGAACGACCCTCCTCTATACTACCCCAAGGTTTCCCCTCAATCAGGCTTGTTGAGGGTTAGTTAATCCAGACTAGTTGATGGGGAACATTGCGGTTGGGTAGCAGGGGGGGCAGAACCCATAACTTTAGGGTCGAAGGCTTGAGGCTTTAAGGTAGGATTCGGATTGGGGCCCCCCTGAACTTCTCCTAAGCTTGCACGGGGTTCAGGGCTTGTGGTATAGGAGTTTGGAGCTCAAAGGTCTGGAGTTCAGAAGATTTCTGGTCAATACCGGCTGGCAGGTTCAGCTCAGGCATGTAGGGTTTGTGCGTTTTGTGGTCTAGGGTCTTGGCTTCAGAGTAGACATGCTAGGCAGCCCTCAATACGCCTGAATAGCAGAATACACCCCAAATCATGTAAGGGATCCTAATTTCTTTCCTTTGGTACGGGGTATTCTGCCGCCCACTGAGTCATAAAGGGTTCAGGCACATGTAGTGGGATGTAGGTCCACCCATATGCGAAGCGCTTGGATGCTCGAACTGGCCTCTGAAGGTCATTCCTCAGCAACATGCGACAAGCACAAACAGCAAAAAAGACCAGACGACAAACAAATCACTCTCACCCACACGGTGCCTCACACTAGACCGCCAGACCCTCCAGTACATGAAGCTCATGAAGCCATATGAACTATAGTCTACACTCATACCCTGGGTTATCTTAGTAAACGGCTCAGCCTGCGAAAGACATGAGTAGAAGTGGAGTCTCTGACATCGAAAGAAGCTGTTGGAGCACATCATACCGAAAATTCGCTTGGAGCTCAACAGATTTAGTGGCAATGCTTCTTGGGCTTGTCCGAAGTTACCCAGAACAGACCAATCATACTCCGAACTCGAAGCGCTGAAGCATACTCAAACCACAACCACTGGCTTCACAGCACCGGTTGTAATGTAGAAGCTTGAACGGTTACCAATGTTTCCTTACGCCGTAGTATAACCAAAACCCCAAACTATCTAACTAGGTTCCTACATTACCCGCAAACTACCTCCCCTGGTAGTGTCCCTTAACCCAAAACCCCAAACCGTCCCGCAGCGTCATACTCTAAATCCTAAATCCTGAACCCAAACACCCAAAACTCGAAATCCAAAAACCCCAAACCCAAAACCCTAGGCCCAAAACCCCCAAACCCAAAACCCTAAGCCCAAAAAAACCTAAACCCCTAAACCCTAAATCCTAAACGGGGTGATGACCAGGCGCTCTTCTCCATTCGATGGCTGCTGCGTCCTGCAAAAGGTCGCTTGCTGACGCGGGGATGCCCAGTCGAGCCAGCCTAGCAGTGTAATGGAGTTGGCAAGGTCCCTTTCAAGGGGTTATCTGGGTAGGCCCCTGGGATATGTAATATTTTCCCTAATGGCTAAAATGAGGGACCCTATATACTAATATTTTTCGAAGGGTTTTAGGGGCCAAACCAGTTATGTAAGGAGATATGTATATAGGGAGATCTAGTAGAGGGGTGTAAACTTGGATCATGAGATTTCGTAACTATCTGTAAATGGGCATATAACCCTACTTACCCTTGGGGTAACCTGCGTAATTCCAGCTAGGGAGTAATAAGTAGGGTTAAAGCCCATTTATATGTGGTCACTAAGTCGCACGAACCTCCAAGCAGGGTTATCAGGGTTAAAGGGCTTAGGGTTTCCGATGAGAAGTGACCAGGTGGGTTCCCCGATTTAAGCCTTATATGAGGCTCGAATACAGGGCGATATGAGGTCAATATGGGCATCGTTCCATTATTTAATGTTGCATTCATTTTGCTCCACAGTTTCAATTTTTCACATACCAGATTCCCACGTCGTACGCCCTAAACCTAGCTCCCAAAAGTCTAAGGTCTTCCCTTGAAAGAAGGAGGCAACCCCTACGTCGTTAAAACCTACGATAAAACCTTGATATCTTATGATTTAGGGTTTAGGGTTTAACTCTAAGTAGCATCCCCAAAAAGAAACCTGGTAGTCATATAGCCCTCAAACCAATGAACCCCAAACCCCAAACCCTGTACCTCCCCCAACCCTAAAACCCCCAACCCCCAAACCCCAAACTCTGTACGTCCCCAACCCTAAAACCCCCAAACCCTAAAGTCTGTACCTCCCCGACCCTAAACCCTAAACCCTAAAACTCAAAGGTCCCTGTAAGTAAGGGAATTTAGGGTTAAAACCCGAACCCTAAACCCCGGTTGAGGCTTTCCTTCGCACCACTACTGGGTGCCCCTTACGCCGCAGCAATGCGCGACTGGGTGCAGGCTCGAAGCTCTGTAATGTAGAGTTTAGGGTTAGAAGCCTAAATAATTACTGGGTTGCTGTTTGGGAATTTAGTTTAAGTTATTATATTGGTGGAAACCATATCTATAGTGTATGTATATACCCATTATGGAAACTTAATTTAAGAATCATAACAGCAACCCAGACTAAGAAAGGATTTGGGGTTTAGGGATTAGGGGTTCATGTTTGGGCGATGGGGTCCAAGGTTTAAAATAAAACACCAACAATCAGAACGTGGTTTGGGGTTTAGGGTTTAGAAGTCGGCTTAGGGTTAAGGGTTGGGCTTCGAAGTTAGGCTTGCGGAAATTGGGTCTCGACGCCATCGGGCAACTCTTAGATGAGTATTCTTCAGAGAGATAGATATATATATCCCCCTTTATATTAGCTACAGGCTGTCACAGGGTGGGCAATGAAGAAGCCTAAAAGATCCGAGTAGGGTGAGGGTCAGGGAGTAGGGTTTGGGGTTTAGGGATGGAGTTTTCAACCCTAAGCCCGAAGCCACGTTTTAGCCTTAGGGTTATGCAAATTCGAACAACATAACCATCAAAAGGTGGTTTAGGTAGGGAATCATGCCGAAATGGTCGCGTTTGAGGTGTTAGAAGTATTCCGTTCATACTAATAAAAACACCCTCCAACCCCCACTGGTGAGCACTGTCCCCAAGCAGAAAGGACATCTAATAGGGAATCTCACTCTTCAGCGTTATCCCCCCAAAATGAAGAACCTCTTATAAGAAATGGGTATAAAGGTGTGTTTAATATAACTTAGGTGGACCCCCACCCAGTAATGGTGACTATAAGGGAGAAAAAGGATTATATCAGGGTCCTCTAATATTGCTAGTATACCACTATTACAGGGTGGGGGTCCTCTTACAATGTAAGGCTCAACCCTAAATCGTCAAACCCAGGATGGAAAAGAAATTGTATAGGGCAGGTTTGAGGTTTAGGGTCGGGCAACACTCCGGACATGAACCCTATGCAATTTCTATAGACCCTCAAGGATGTTTCATGTGGGAGGTTACCCTACATTTACCAGATCAAAGGATTAAAGGTGTGGTTCTCAAGAGTATGCAGGCTTTAGGGTTGAGGGTTTAAGGTTTAGGGTCTAGGGCTTAAATAGGGTTTAGGGTTAGGGTTGGGGGTTTAAGGTCTAGTGTCCAGGGTTTAGAGTTTAGAGCCCGGGCGGTTCTCAAGAGTAATCAGAAGTTCCCTGAAAATGTTGAGGGTTTAGGGTTAAGGGTAATAACCACCTGAGAGTAGAATTTTCTACAGGGGTCCAGGGAACTTCGAGAAAGCCTCAACCCCAAACCCTTCTTCTGAGATCAGGGTTTGCAGGTTGGGCACGAGCTTGCCACTGAAGTTGGGAAGGCTACGATTGAAGCCCGAAAGCCAGCTAAACCCTGATCCTAAACCCTAAATTCCTGAACTGAACTCAGTTTAGGGTTTAGGGTTTAGAAACCGAACACCAGCCTCCCAAAGCCCCAAGACCTAGAAGAAGTGAAAAGTGTAGAAGTGTAGCTTAAATCAGCCCTTTCCAGGCTCCAACATTCTGACCTATAGTGTAGAGATAACCCTAAACTCTAAACCCTAACCTGAGGGCTTAGGAACAAGGTTGAGGGTAGCAAGCTTTGTACCACAGGGGGGCTCGAAGGGTGGGATCAAGGTTGCCATCAAAAGCCTTAGACTTAGGTGATTTCCCGCAACCTCAGCTATGGCTCCTTTGAACATGTAGTTTGGGGGATGTTCGGGTAGGGGGTCTAGAATGTCCCTAAACCCTACACCCTAAACTGAATCTCATCCCTACACCCTGAACCCCCTAAACCTTAAAGCCTAAAACCCGCCGAACGCTTCAGCAGTTAGGGGGTGGGTACTCCGAAGGGCTACAGTTCAGGATCCCGTGCGCCTCAGGATTTAGGATATAAGTTTAGGGTTTAGGGAGGGTTTAGGGTTTAGGTTGTCGGAGTTTATGGATTCCCCTACGCATCCCCTCTATACTGCCCCCCTAAAATTAAGTGGGAACCTAGGTGGCGACTATGCGAGGGGATAGTGGTGGAATGCAAAAGGAGTAAGTAGAAATTTCCTCAGCACGATGGGCCATTTTCTGTGTTGGAAACGGGTCGGGTTCAGGGGTCCAACAGGGGGATAGGAACCCCTAAACCCTAAACCCCCCAAACCCCTAAAGCATCTAAACCTAAAGGGGCTGTAAGAGGGATAATATAAGGGACTAGGCTTTCCTGAGGGGGATATTAGGAGTTTAGACTATGGCTCGCATGGTTGAGGCTTGATCTTTTGAAGGCTGGGGGGGAATGCAGAAGGAAAAGAAACCCAATCCTCGACCTGAAACTCCAAACCCTAAACCCTAAGCCTGCAACCTAAACCCCTAAAACCCTAGTTAGAACGTTGTGCTTTGCCAAAGCGTACACTCCCCCAAGATAAAGCAGAACCCTACGTGGACCACCATCCTTTCAACAGGGGGCTATGCGCGTTGTAGGTTTCGGGCGAGGGTGAAACACCAAACAAATCCTGAAGTAGATCCCCACCTAGGGTCCATATGGGTGGTTGTCAAAAGTATGTTCATTATAATACGGCACCTAATATTTGGGGGTACCCAAAAAAGGGACCATAATTTTGACAACCTAAACCCTAAACCTCAAACCCTAAACCCCTAAACCCTAAACCCCTAAACCCCTAGATCCCCACATAGCATTCATATACCTTTTGAAGTCGGCAAACTCCCTTCAGCCCGAATCCCCACTTCCAGGATCCACCGCTGTCGTGCCGGAGCGACTTCAAGGAGTTACAAAGAGTTAGGAACCGACAAGAACGGGTTTAGGGTTCAGGCTGTTTTTAGGGTTTAGGGTTTAGGGTGCGTTTAGGGTTTAGGGTGTGTTTAGGGTTTAGGGTTTAGGGCTAATGTAGACCCATGTCTGATAAACTCCCTCCCCTTAATAGGGATTATAGTGGGGATCCTAATTCTAATGCCCTTGAAAGGAATGGATCCATTAATCATGGGTCTCCTTTAAACCCTAAACAGAAGCATAATACGTTTGTTTTGGGAGGCTATCCCTGCCTCCTGGCGAGTAGGTTAGAATATATTTAAACGGTGTAGGATTTAGGGTCAGGGTCGGAAAATCCCTATCTATCTATTTGCTTGTTTTTGGCCTTGCCTCTAAAGGAACATTTTGGATAACACCTGGGGCTTTAGGGTTCTGATGTATAAGGTAAAGCCTACCTGGACCCCAAAAGTAGGTAAAATAACTGCCCAAAACCCCTAAATATGGCCCAAAAGGCCATTATTCTACATACTTTTGGGGTTTAGGTAGACCCCAAGCCGAAGCCGCATTGGAAGGTTGGGGTTTGGAGCTTGGAGTATAGAGTGCGAGGCCTAGGATGAAGCCTGGCAGGGTCTGGGGGTCTAGGGTTTGGGGTTTAGGGTTTAAGGGCGGTTTAGGGGTTAGGGTTTAGGGTTCAGAGTTTTTGGCGGGGCTTCTGGGACATGTTTCAGAGGGACCCAAATTGGAGAAATCCCTCACAATGAGTGCCCTGGCCTCTTTCCTGGGTCCTAAATATGGGCCCTTGCATGGGTTTTATAGGGTATACCACAGGTATAGTTTCAACCTTCAAAGAAACAGTCTCGTCTGCCTCTCTAATTCGCAAAGCTGGAGCCTAACATCCTGCAAGATTTGGCACGGCAAGTCTTGAAACTGGGCTGCTGCTAAGGAACCTCAATTTAGTTACCACCATAGGGGTATCTAGTCAATACTAGGGCTTCCTTACTATAACTTCATTAAAATATTTTAACATCGGCCCATGAAAAGGGCCAACTGGAAGGATGTCGTTGCTGTGTTAGGGGGCGTTCTGAGAGATTAGAGCCTCTGGCCCTAAGCCCTAACATAATAAGGGGTAAGTCGGACGTCAGCATGTGAGTATGGCTGTCCATACTTGCTCAGCAACCTAAGAAGATGCCTCATTATGTTGGTGAGCGGAGACCCCTGATAGTTCAGCAATGGTTCAGCATCTACTGCTTTCAAGTTTAGAGTTTAGGGTACAAACATTGGACCTTGCAAGAGTTTGGCTTACACGTGGGGGTTATCGGCATACTTATAATCCTTTTAACTGGAATCATGTAGGTTACCCCAAGTATGAGTAGGGTTATAAGCCCAGTCTTTTTTGCCATAGACCTGCAAAAAATAACGGGTAGAGGGCGGTCAACATCCCAAGTCTGCCTCTTTGGGAACATGGTGACCTACGTGGTCCTGCTTGAATCCTTTTGAAAATATCATATGAGCTGCAGATAATATTTCCAACGTAATGAACGGATATGGGTTCCTATTAGGTACTTAACCTACAAAAAGGGCCCCATGTCCAACCTTAATGGTCCTGGTAACCCTTATAGTGACAGCAGATCATACGGATGATCGACACTCTGCGCATTTACGGCATCATCCCCGGGGAGGACCTCGCCGGCCTGTGGCCGTAAGTCATTGAAGGGTGCCTCTGCCAAGCTGCTGTCAAGCTGGCAAGCTGCCATTCCGACTCCGAAAGCAAAGAGCCGAGTTGCGCGAAACCAAGCACGTTGCGCCAGACCCAGGAGCCGACAGCTTGCTTGGACGAAATTATGGCCGGCCTGAGGGCGGATCTTCACAAGCGACGGGGCTGACAATACGGCCGCGATGGAATTCTTCCAACCTGAAGACGGCTTCGAAGCAGTCTGCAAGGCCGACTCCGCAATGTCATGCTGACAGAGTTCCCTGAGCGCGCCGAGCTACTGACAGTATTCAGGTTTAGGGATATAGGGTTCAGGGATTTCCCGTTTAGGGTTTAGGGATTTAGGGTTAAGGGTTTAGGGTTTAGGGATTTAAGGCTTATAGGGTTTAAGGATATTAGGGCAAGAATAGAGAATCAAATGGAAAAATGGAGCGTGAAGCGGAAGCTGGGAGTATATTGTGGCCCCGAGAAAACGAAACTACCATATGTTGAGTCAACCCTTTTGCCCTTTTGGGGGCCCTAACTTAGGTAGAAACTAAGCTATATTCAAAAGGAGGGACCCTTTTAGACCTAGGCTACCGGAAATCCTAAACCCCAAACCTGTCAGGGAATATGCGGTGGTTTTCCAAAACAAGAGGTGCCGTTTGGGGGGTTTTTATGTTGAGGGTTATAGCATTTGGGGGGTCGTCTACATTGGGGTCCCCGGGGAGGGTGCAGAGGTAAGGAGTTTATTCTGAACGCGTGGGGCTGCAAACCATCCATCCTCACAAATCTTTGATGAGCACGTGATCCCTCAGCATTTCTCTCCCTTTCCGCCGCCAGGACGCGTTGCACATCGCTTCGTGGCGCCCGGAAGACCTGAGCGGGAAAAGTTGCACGTTGGGGACGTCCGCAGGTGATCATGAAGGGTTTTAGGGTTGTACTCGTCTTGACATCTTCTTCAGGAAATCCTAGGTCATTTTGGGAAAGCTTTTTAAAATTGCGACCATAAAGGTTACAACACTGCAGCCCATAATTAGGGTTTGGGATTCGGGCTTTAAGAGTTAGGGGCAAAGCACTTCGCCTTAAAGCCAGAATCCTAAACCCAAGTCTCGTTATTCTGGTCTGCCGTTTAGGGTATAGGGTCCCTAAACCCTACCTAAACCCCCAAAGTATGTAGAATAATGGCCTTTTGGGCTATATTTAGGGGTTTTGGGCTATTATTTTACCTACTTTTGGGGTTTAGGTAGACCTTAAACCCCCAACCCTAACCCTAAACCCTAATGAAGCCCTGGACCCTAAACCTTAAATCCTCTTATTTTTCCTACTTTTGGGGTCTAGGTATTACCTCACACAGGAGGCGCTGAATTTCCTCGATGCAGATCCCCTTTGGCTCTTCGGCGTGGCAGCGAATGGCTCAGACCTGATGACTATACGGGCTATAGTCTAAACTCCTTAAAGGGGGGTTATATAGGGGATTATATGGGGTTTTGGGTTTTGGATTTAGGGTTTAGGGTTTAGGATTTGGGGTTTAGGGTTTAGGGTCTAAACTCCTGAAGGGGGGGTTATATAGGGGATCATAGAGGGGACTACTATAGGGGTTATTAAGGGGGATACTAGGAGTTTAGCCCATAGCTCATATGCGGGCAGGGGTTTTAAAAGTCGGGCAGTACCCGTGCCTAAATACGGTTATTCGCGCACATGTAAGGATTAGCGGTTAGGGTCTAGGGGTTAGGGTATCAACGGAAAAGCAAGCAGAAGCCAACAATTGGAAGATGGAAGGGAAATTGGGATTTCGCTGGCGGTTGTAGAACTCTCATATTTATATATACACACACACACTCACACCCTTAGGGTGTCTAGGAAATGAATACCAACATTATGGTTCTAGATTCCTCGTATAAGTAGGGTACAGGGTATCTAAATTACTGCTCCCGCCGCGCCAGCCGGCTTGAAAATCTAGGGTTGAGGTGTTAGGGCTTAGGGTTCAGGGTTTAGGGTTTAGGGCTTAGGGTTTAGGGTTTAGGGCTTAGGGTTTAGGGTTGAGGTGTTTTGCAGGTTTACCCTGAACCTTAAACGCTAGGAGCCTAGATACACGGCATACGGGGGTAATTTGTAAGCGTACTGGATACTTCTCCTAGTTATTCATGGGTTCTACCTTAGGACATATCCCTCTCTCTGCGTTAACTTTCAGAAATTGTGAAGGGGAATGTGGCTCTAGAGCTCTGGAACTTTGTTTAGGTTTGGTGCTCGCGTTTTTTGGAATTCTGATGAAGCAGGCGGCAGGGGTCAGGAAAGATAGAAGAAAACCTTCAAAAGAAGCCTCTGAGGGCTAGGTGTGACTTGAGGGCGAGGGGCCAAGGGATCTGAGCAAAAAGGATGGATTCTCCCAAGCCATACAGGTGTTTCTTTGCAGTGAAAGGATTCCGGGTTTAGGTTTTAGGGCCTTTTTACACATGGTGGTACCTCAACTGCCGAACCCTTAGAACCTCATAACCTTAGATGTTATAGACCCTAAAACCCGAAAACCCAGAACCCTGAACCCCAAACCCTAAACCCCAAACCATAAACCCTGCACTCTAAATCCCAATATGGTAGTTTCCCAA
>CAJNIZ010016369.1:79989-93677 GCA_905231905.1 Symbiodinium pilosum
GTTTAGGGTTTAGGGTTTACACAAACAATACCTACATTGGGCGCCAAACTCTGCAAATATTGCCTACATTGGGCTATATAGATCCCTGGGCTCATACCTTAACAGCTGAGTGTGCAGTTGTTTTTGTGTTTTGGCCGAGCGTAATGAGGAAGTGGGACAGTGCAGCTCGCAAAGTTTCAACATCATAGTCCTCCTACCCAAGACCCAAGGAGAAGCGAAAAGAAGTGGAAACAATCTTCTTTGCCAAGGGTGTTGAGTAAGCCCCTTCCCCCTTTGGGGGGGGTCTTAAGATCCTTATAAGAACAAGCTATATTCAAAAAGGATGACCGTTTTGGTCCTTAGTTACTGGGATCCCAGTTACAGGGCTTCACTGTACAAGAAGCCCCCTAAACCTTAAACTCGAAGCCCCAAAACTGAATTTTGAACCCCAAGCCTCGAATCCCAAAACCCAAGCCTTAAGCCCCGAAAATCCAAGCCGCCAATCCTAACCTTTGAGCCTACACCCAAGCCGTGCACTCCAAGCCCTTGACCTAAGCCCAAAATTGCTGGGGTTTAGGATTTGACACCAAACCTTCCATCCTAAACTCGAAACCTTACGGCCTACCCTGAACCCTACAGTCTAGATATCCCGCCTGTATACATCTAACCCCTTCTAAAGTCCCAAGCCCAAGACTTAAACCCCAAACCCTAACCCCAGACCCCTACACCCTAACCCCGTACACCCTAAAACCCTAAACCTCTACACCCCTAAACCCCCTAACCCCCTAAACCCCTTACCTGGCAGGTAGAGCTCCCAGAGCCTTGGACCTCCTTCAAGGGAGTGGGCTCCGTCGTTTGCTACCTCAACAATGAGCCCGGGCCCTGCGGGTTTAGGCTTTAGGGGTTTGGGAGGGGGTTAGGATTTATTGTTTGGGAGTTTAGGGCTTAGGGTTTGAGGTTTAGCGCTGATGGTTTTCCAGGATGATTTTGGCAAATTAGCTTGTCTTGGGCAAGGTTCAGAGTTTAGGGTGTAGGGTTTTAGAGTTCACTGTACGAAGCCAAGGAACAATATGACATGGTGATTTATAATAGCATCCCCGTGACGAAGCCAGTTGTTGGGCAGCAATTGGGCTAAAGGGGCATGTTGTTGAAGTGTTTTACTAGCTTCAGGGAGTCAATTGCAACTGCGCGGTCTTGTTGTTTAAGGGTGCAGTCATTATGACCCTCATCAGCACAACAAGTTGCGGCTTAGGGTCTTGGCCCCTACTTGAGCTGGGAGAGTTCGCAGCCTGTTTTCGTGGTGCCCTGAAACCTGCTCGGAGGGGTGGGTTGCTTCTAACCTACCCAGCTGCACTTATAACCCAAGTATAAGTCCCCTACATCACTCTAGTATGGTTAAGTTGGGTTAGAGAACTTGCAGTGATAAGTAGCTTGCATGTAACCTGCCCCTGCAAGTACCAACTAGATCAAAATACTCTAATACTCTTGCTCCTTGTTGTAGAAGGGGGACTGTTTATAAGAGCGACAACAATTTTGAGTATAAAGCTAGGGTGTTTATACACATCTGGTAGTTGTTTAATATTTGTTCCCCAAACGACCATAACGTAGGTCCTTTTTTGGGGTTAGGATTTCCCCTTACGGGACTGAATTCTTGACGCCCCTTCCTCACAAGGCCTTCCAAAACGGCCCTACACCCTAGTCCCTAATATCCGTCTGTACCCCAAACAAACAGCCTGCAGCATGCACATGAGCTACTGTCACTGTTAGGGTTATCAAGGAAACCTCAAGTGTCAACATCTCGTCTAGCTTATTATTGTGCGTAATATGTTCACTAAACCCTACACTCTGAACCCTATCAAGGATTAGCTTTAAAAGAAGGCTTGAGTAACTGAGGAGTGAGCTGTCAAAAATCCTATGCTAAAATGATCGTGTAATCGATAAGCTTAACAAGTCGTAATTATCAACATATTCGTTTTGGAGCACCGCAATACAGGGAAGGATTGCAGCGACCAGCAACCTGGGGTATGAACCAGCTATTAATTAATCACCTGCGATCAAACAGGGAAACATGGGCTCACAGCGCTCAATGCTGGCGTCTTGACCGTGGAAATCTCAACGTAATATCTGCTACACATACGTGTTGAGGAAGCTGTGCGACATGTGAAGCGCTCAATGCTGGCGTCTTGACCGTGGAAATCTCAACGTAATATCTGCTACACATACGTGTTGAGGAAGCTGTGCGACATGTGAAGCGATCCGAGATCGAAACTCACAGAGATGTGCATGGCCGAAGCGCCAACAGCTAATTGCACATAGAGCTTACCTCAGGGACGGAGTTTGTACAGCAGAGTGGTGAGTTGACAGCGCACCTGACTGCGTACAAAAGAGTGATTTCAAAACAGCGATAGCACAAGCGCTGCGTGAAAGTGGGTCGTGCTCTGACGCCTCTACCCCAGGCGATCTGGACGCGAGGATGAGTTCAATCCATGCTCGGATGAAAACTTCGGAATAGGGTGGGCGCATCTGTTGCATTGCAGGACCAAGCCAAATAGAGCATGCAACGTGGTGAAGAACCCCTCTTCTGAATTGGCGCCTAAGCGTACAAGCGGAGCAAGGCGCGCACGGCCCTAGCAAACAAAACCCTGAACCCCTAAACCCTGAACTAGTCAATTATGTGGAACGCATGTCCATAAATTAAGTTATGTAGGAAATATTGGCTTGACATGGGCAAAGAAAGGTAATGGGCTCACCTTGGGGATCCATCCTGCACACGTTGAGAACCCCAAACTAGCCCTACCGGTTTTGGGTGGAAGGTTTTAGGGGGTTTGGGGGCGAGGCTGAGGTTTTAGGAGTTGAGGGTCGAGGTTTAGGGCTTAGGGTTTTTGAGGCTTTAGGGTTTAGAGTCGAAGTTTAGGGTTTAGGGCTCTGGAACCTGAAGCTCGAAGCCAAAAGAGGATGATCCCTTCATACTAAACCTTAAACACCCCCCAATCCCCAATACTAAATCGGGCCCCAAAATACGCGGTCCTTTCTGCGGAAAAATTAAAGTTCTGGGAGGGGGGTGCTGAATATGAGTATGAAGAAGTTAACCTAGACCCTGAACTCCAGCCCCGCCCTATACTGCTGGGTTCCCCTAGTACCCCCCTCCCTCTAGTTTCCCCCCGCAATGAACGTTATTCAGTGGATGATTTGGCTTAATCAAGATCAATTATGGGGGAACCTAGGGGGAAGTATAGAGGGGAGTACGAGGGGAACCCGTGATATACTCTAAGCCCCACATCCTGACCTACAACCTGAACCTGGCGCCGTAAGACCGAGTCAGCCCATCATGTTCCCAGAATCAGCTCCTTTTAGAATAAGATATATTCAAAAGGGGTGACCTTCTTTAGTCCTAGGTTACCGGGTGACTTTTTTAGTCTTAGGTTACAAGGGATCCTAGACAACAGACCCAGGACCAATGAAACGACCTGGAAGCATCCCTTCTACGACTATTTTGCCTGGGCCTCAGTTTTGAGGGGCTGGGCCTTTGTTTTTTGTTTGGCGGTTTGGGGCTGTTGGTGGATGTTGCGGTGCTTACCTCTTTCCATGCTTGACGGTTATTAATTAAATTGAATACGAACCCCACCCTTACCCGGAAAAGAGGCTTAGGGGTAGGAATGCCCACCGATACATCTACAACTCGAACACGCATCCTTCAACACAAGCCCCGCCACAAAATTAGGCTTCTAGTCATGCTGCTTATAGCATTGAAAAGTCTGAACCCATTATTCCAGGCAAATGCACCGAGCGGTGCCAAGCTTCAGTACCAAGTACCTTCAACTCTTCACCGAATGCTCCCATGGGCATGGGGCATTTCTCAACATCAAACCTTGTGCAGAAGCTCGGACAATTGCCCGCATTATCCCTTTAACATCCGTGTGAAACTACAGAATGATATTACCATGAAAGGGTTTAGGGTTTGGGGTTTCTCCCTGCAGGTGCCCCACTTGAAGGTTCGTTTGGCGTGACATCTGTGTATATCTGAGCTTATAAGCTTACTTACAATTCCTCTAACTTGGTTCACTTCCAGGCATCCTACAACCCCATACCCTGGACCTAAGAATGCTACTTTAAGCGCTCCTAGAAGCCTGGCTACGAAGCGCAAGCTATACAGCCTCATGCCTGGTGCATCCCTTGAAGCTCCTGGCAGCGCTTGAAAAGCATGACCTACGGTTGATGGATGAAATCTTGCACCACCTAGGGGCCCTAAACTACTGTAATTCCTAGGACTTTAGGGACTTAAGGTGGTGCAAGATTTCCTCCATCAACAGTAGGTTCTACAGAGGGGTGAAGAAGTCTCAATGTTCTTAGCCCTCGTAATCATCATACATGAATATCTCACCATGCTCGAAAACCCAATCCATCTATCAAGGCCGCCCTAGACCGAAAACCGTATTCAAGCAAATTACCAAGATTTTCTTCGATAGCATACCACGAAACCATGTAATATGTACTCAGGGCCATACATGATCTGCTTGGCCCATGAGGCTCAGCTTCTCAATCACTGTCGTCGGTCCACGCGCGCAGCCCCAGTTTGGGGTTTAGGGTCTACTAAGTGGCACTTTGGAGGAATGAACAACTTCTCCTACTGTTGTGTCAGGGAACCTCACTCATAAAACAATTTTGAGAAATACCACTAAGCTTAGATTTGAGTGGTTTGACTTTGGTGTTAAGGGTTTCGTAGAAAGACTAACACGTTCAAGTATAGAATCATGCCTTAAGCCATGCCAATTGGGTTTAGGGTTTAGGGTTTAGGCCTACTGTCATTCACGCTTTCACTCATAGGAATAGACATGTACATGATGCTTACTATCCCTTGAACCTCAAACCGTAAACCCTAAACACTTCTGTCAGTGTCCCTTTTCAGGTAGATTTCTTGATTCAAGGAGTACTGGGCTTCCTTGAAAGAGGAGCGTTCGGGCTGGGGCGTCAAGGTTCTTTGGCTTTAAGACTTTGGGACTTAAGTTGGGGACTCAGTGAGCTTAGGGCTTTAGATTTCAGCCACCTCACATCCCAGCCCCCTCCACCGCCCGAACAAGCCTGTGAGCCCCAGGGCTGTGTATAACCTAATTAAAGCAGTCTTCAAGAATAACCCAGACCCATGATTGATAAACCCCTTCCTCTTAGTAGGGAATATAATAGGGATCCTAACATTGAGGCCCTTAAAACCAAAAATCATGGGTCTACATTAGCACCCAAGCAGATCCCCCAGTCCTCTGAGAAGCAGGACTAGAACCATGCTTTTTTGCTTCCAACTATAGCCCCCCTTAAGTAGATAGAATATGGGGTTTAGGGATTGGGGTTTAGCCTATACCCAAATAGTTTCCTGGCTGGTCCCAACAGCCCCTGACCTCCACAAACCTCACTGTGCCAACACAAACTTCCGGTAACCCGAACATTGCTTGGAGGCCCATGGGACCTAGTAACTCCTTATAACTGGGATTATAAGTCCAGCTATAAGTAGTTACTAAGTCCCATGGGCCTCCAACTGGGCTACTCAAGAAAATCCAAATCCAAGTCCAGAGCTGCTTGCAGAAATTTGCAAAGGCTTTCAGTTATTCGTGCCCTACACCCAGAAACCTTACCCTAAATCTTAAAAGGAAGCCGTTGTAGAGCAGGCTTCCCTGGCTTGGGTGTTTGACGCATCACCTTTCAACTAACTAACAATGGCTTCACAAGACCCCATATGAGCTGTAGTCTAAACTCCTGAAAGGGGGTTATATGGGGGGTTATATATGGGACTACTATAGAGGTTACTAAGGGGGATACCAGGAGTTTAGACTATAGCTCATATTATGAGGAACTCTCTAAGACCACCAAAAACCCTAAATCCTTGAACCCTAAACCCCATAAACCCTAACCCTTGAAGAGGTAATAAGCGGCGCATACTCAAGCTTTGATCCAAATCCCTCTGGCCCAGCGACGTGTGACCATCTAAGGACGCCCTGTTAGCAAACTGTTGCTTGAGGTGGGGTGAGGAGCCTTTGTGGGTTTCCTTGTGGACTTCCATGTTCGTTTGGACCCTAATGCGCATCAGGAACGAGGAGCACATCAAGCTCCGCATCAACCGGGTGCTATGGTCGTACGAGGCTGGATACGTCTGTGCTGTGCTGCAACAGTGAAACATGTCCTTCTGACATTAGTAGTTTCGGGGTCCTTGTAAATCCCGCTCAACAAATCATTGAAGGGTTTCAGGTCAGTCAAACGAAGCCCATCTCAAGCTTCCGCAATAAAGGCGAACAAACATCGCAAGCCCCATGAGAGTTGTACGCAGAGCTTATGGGAGATATCCTTCCTTCTGTGAAGACACAATTTGGGGTTTGAGGTTTACAGTGTTCTGACTATTTGGGCGAGTGTAAGGCCTGGTATCCCCCTTAATAAGCCTCAGAATACTCCCCTATATAAACCCCTATATACCCCCTTTAAGGAGTTTAGACTATAGTTGATTTGGTTTCTGGAGATTGGGTGGATGAGATTCCTGACCAGAAATTGAGGAATCTTCTCCTTTCTACGGCCTTTTCTCATGGTACCAATGAGCAGGGTCTGTTGCGGGGATAGCCGTGCCACCTGCATCAGGGGTTCTGTTGCAATTCTACTTGGGGGGTCAGGGGGACTTAGTAAGTAGGTAAATAACCCCAATAACCCATTTAGTAACCCTAGTTATCCCCCTTATTAACCTACTTACTAAGTCCCCCTGACCCTCCAAGTAGGGAATCATACGGAGTACTTCAGTGGGCAAGGCATTGGCTCATACGAGATTCTGGATGGCCGTCCACTTAAAACCCCTACAAGGTTCCTCAAAATAATTCTTAATTTCTGTTACCAACAATCCTAAATATTTAGCTAAAATTGTAATTTCTACTGGGGTTCCAAATCCCTTAGAGACCCTTCAAATCACGTCTTCTCTGTGTCTGCACATGACAGGATGCCCAGACCTCTTCTCAAACAACCCTAAACTTCAGGTTTTGTCAAGGATTTTTTTGGAGGGACAGCAAAGAACACAAGCAATTTGTTAGGGGGGGGGTCCCTGCTCTCCTTCGGGGGTTGCTTATAAGGACTTTACATGTGATATCCGTGTTTGTATCTTTGCCTATGGTCTTTTTGGCTCTATTATATGAAATTAACTCTGGGCGAAGCTTGCAGCGGATAGGTATGGTTGAAGCAAACAAGATTCCATTCCTGCTAAACAATATAGAACACAAAAGGAGAAAAGGTTCTTACTCCTAGACCCTAAACCCCAAACCGCGGAAGGGTTGCTATAGTGTCTGATTTGGCAATACAACTCAGATGGTATTCAAGCAACTGGAGGTTCCTTGGGCCGCTCAGGGTTTAGGGTTTAGGGCAGCTACACTTCAGACATCATCAAGGATTTTGCTTTCGATTTGAGTTTTGGGGTAGAGGGCTTAGGGCTCCTGTAACCCTCTTTGGAAAAGTAAGCTTTGTTTAAGCTTGCTGTTTGGCCTAAGGAACTCAACGACTGGGCACAGGTTCCGTAGAGATGTAAATTGGATTTATATGGACTTGCTACAGAGTCCCTTCGTGGGCTTTATGCCGATCTATTGGAAACTCCCATGTGAGGGTTGATGCTGGAGTGCAGGTAGCTTCCATACTTCAAGGTTCGCTGGATTTAGTAAGTAGCTATAACTGGGACCTCGTAAGTAGTTATCATAGGGCTTATAAACCTTCTTATAATCCACCTAAGAGGACTTATCTAGGTTACCCGAACTATAAGTGGGGCTATAAGCCCAGGTATAATTATTTCCATGAACCTTCAAGCATGGGGTGAGAACCTCACAGGCTTAGGGATTCGGGTTTCACGGCCTAGGGTTCCTGGTTCCCGGGACAGCCCCCGTTCAGAATCCATTTACGCCTTAGAAAACTGATGGCTTAAAAGATGTTTCTAGCACCCGCAGCAGCCAAAGTTTCTGGGGTACAGCATTTTGTACAGTTTTTTGTTGAGTGTATTTAGGGTTGCGACGCGCAAGCAATCTTAGAATTATTAGTCCTCTAAGGTCTAGCATGGTTGACATCGGGTTGTAAGTGCCAGGTACAAGTGGGCTATAGTTAACCTCCCAGGCATTCTGGGGACTGCTACTGTGTGCCGGGTTTGATTACAAGCTTTGCACCTCCCACAAACCCTCAATCCCTCAACCACTCCAGAACTCTAAACTCCGTAAGCCCTAGATTCCTCAACCCTCCAGCAGCCTAAACTCCCTCAACCCGAAGTCTCTAAGGCCTGAAACACTAAACCTCAATCCCCTCCCCGAACCCCCAAGACTGAAGCCCTAAAGCCGCTTCTCCCTAGACCCGAAAGGAGAAACATCAAAGGTCCCACTTGAGTAGATGTTTATAAAAACAGGGAAGTCCCAAGAACCATTCTAAGACCCCCATATGCCCCAGATTCTATCTACTTAAGGGGGACTGTAAATCATAAGCTTCATAAACTCGAGCTTCTAAGCACTCAACTCCCTGGCCCTGTGGAAGGCCGAATCGCAGACTGACGTGCAGTCTCAGATTCTTGCCCTGTCCGTTTCGGGTTTAGGGTTTAGGATTCCTGGGAATACTATGCAAGTATTATGGGCCATCATCCCAACACATTCCCCTAAAGCACATGAGCATTGATTTTTGCCCAGGGCTATAGGACGGAAGCGTTATGGACCATCATTTCCTAGGGTTAAGGATTTAGGGTATTCAAGTATTGCGGACCATCATCCCTACATACTCCCCCTAAGGCCCAGGGCCATAAAACTACATCATATACTTCAAGCTCAGCTGTGTATGAATTTTCTGAAGCAACCCTGATGATGTTCTCAACATCATGATATTCAAAAAGTTCACAGGCATAGGTACCCATACTAGGCATACCCATACCGGAACCCATTACGCTTACTTTGTTACCTAAGACGCCTGTAGCACAAGCCATTGTGATGGCGATCAGCGAATATCATATCCTGCTTCAAAGTAATGAATGCGAGATGCACTGTCGTTCAGCGCCTGCGCTTCACTTGATCAACTCCGTGGCGAATCTGGCATCCTGGAGAGACCAGACATCCTGGACGATGCAGATAGTGCCAAAAATCCAGTGTCACAGATGGAATCATTTCTAGGTTCCACACTGGAGAGCGTTGGACAGCTTCACGGTTTGTCCGGCATCAACTGCGCACCTTCGACAGTAAAGTGGACGAGAAGATCCAGAGCCCCCAAAGGACCCTGAGCTTCCTTACATCGACTGCACCTGTTCGTTCACCAGTCCAGAGAGAAAGAATGGTCATATCCAGCATGATGACTGGATGTTCTGCCCCACCCTCTGATTGGATTGCCAGGAGGCAGTGGTCGCGCGATTTGCTTGGACATAGGGCTTGGGATTTAAGGTTATTTACGGTGTAGGGACGCGATTTAGGGTTTAGGCCCTTGTGGGATACATATACACATATATATATAGTTGAGGGTTCAGACTTTATGGGGGAGTTCACGGTTTTTGGGCCCTAAACCCCTAAACCCTCAACCCCTGAAGCTCTAACCAGAAACCCCTAAACCACTAAACCCCTAAACCCTAAAGCCTAGACCCTAAACTCCTAAACTCTAAGCTGCGCCGCTTGTGGGTAACACACAGCTCCATACAAACCCAAAGGCGAACCCAGGGAAACCCAAGGCCTTAGTTGAGGGGTTTAAGGGATAAGGGTCTAGGGTCGAGGGTCTTTGGCTTAGGGGTTCAGGGTATAGGTTTCAGGGTTCAAGGTTTAGGGCTTTGGGTCTCAGATTAATGAGGGGAAGTTTAGGGTTTAGAGGGGAAGTTGGCTATTCAAATCCCCAACATGAGCCATAATCTAAACTCCTTAAAGGGGGTTATATAAGAGACTATATATGGGAGTATTATAGGGGTTATCAAGGAGGATAATTATAGGGGTTATCAAGGAGGATACTAGGAGTTTCGACTACTAAACCCTAAACCTTAAACCCTCAAACGAGGACCCTGTTTTAGTCATGTAACAGCTAGGGTGTGCCTGATTTTGCGGGTTTGGGCAACCAACTTCCTCTCAGTGCCTAGTATAAATCCACAAAGAGCCTCTATAGGTACCATAGTCTAAACTCTTTAAAGGGGGTTATCTAGGGAATTATATAGGGGACTATTATAAGGGTTATTAAGCGGGATACTAGGAGTTTAGACTATGGCTCCTATTAGCCCAATTTCCAATCCATCCCATCCCTGCCCTATATGGGACAGTCCATGACTCACTGGCCCCTATGGACCCCAGTAAATTGTGATCCTCATTACAAGGACTCCCAAAAAAGGACTCTAACTCTACAGCTACATGCCCATTGCTGTTTAGGGTTTAGGGTTACTCAAGGAACCCTCAACCCTGAACCCTACACCCTAAACCCAACCCTAAGCCCGAAAGCCCCTTCAAAGGGCCTCCTTTTCACAGCTACTTCACACCCGAGGATGCCACTGGTCTCGCCGAAGTAGCATGGCCGTACCATTTCTCACTCTGCTTGGAGTTATGGTTGGTTTAGGGTTTAGGGTTTAGAGTCTAGGTTTCAGGATTTAGGGGGCTTAGGCTTTAGGCGTTTTGGGTTTGGTTGGGGCAGTGAATAGGGCTTGTGGATTCAGAATCGCACCACTTGGCATACAAAAAATACATTATGGGCTTGGGGGCATGGTATAAGGCTTTTGCATATACAATCGCACCACTTGGAGACGAACATTGTTGTAGTTCTGACCCCTGAATCCTACACGTTTGACTATTGGAGGTATATGAGCTATAGTCTAAACTTGTAGTATCCCCCTTTAATAAGCCCTATAGTAGTTCCCTATTATAATCCCCTGTATAAGCCCCTTTAAGGAGTTTAGACCCCAAACCCTAAACCCTATATAATCCCCTATATAACCCCCTTTAAGGAGATTAGACTATAGCTCATAGAGGCACCTTGGGCACTTAGCTAGACCCTAGACCCTCAACTCTTTGGGGTTCCCCCATATTCCTATGACAGGTACCTACTTGGAGGACCATGGGACTTAGTAAGTACTTACAACTGGGACTGTAACCTTATTTATTATTGGGTTAACCACTATAAGCCCATTTAGGGAGGTTATAAGTACGGTTATAAGTCCAGTTCTACGTGGCTACTAAGTCCCATGGGTCTCCAAGTAAAAGTTAGCCTGTAGTAGGGGTGCTACATGCCTTGGTGTACATAGGGTGGCATACATAGGGGTCCCTCTTCTAATTTAGTATAGTCCCCTAAACCCTAATATAGTCCCTGATAAGGAACCCATATCCATTAGATTACCCTTAACCCTGAAACATTGATTATAGCTCATATAGAGTCTGTGGGACGCAACGATTGTCGTTCTGATGATGTTAGGTGGAATGCAGGGTTGCTTGAAGTTTCATGGGACTTCATGACTACTTATATCTGGGCTTCTAACCCAACCTATTATTGGGGTAACCTATCTAAGTCCAGTAAGGGGGATGATAAGTCGGGCTATAGGCTTAGTTTTAGGTACAGAGAACCTTAGACCCAAATCCCAAATACTTACACGTCATAAGCGAATTTCAAGACCACTTGGCCCTAACAGAAATTAACATAGCTGTTGCCTGGGCCTTTCATTGGATGTTATGCGGTGAGGGGTACTTTGTATACTCCTGCGCTAGGTACTGGGTCTTAGTAAGTAATACGCGATTTAATCTCTTTCTAATCCCAATAGAGAATTTTCCCTTATTCCCTACCAAGCCCCAGCAAGATTAGGTATGGATGTTTGTGGAGTACTGAGATTCACAAAAAGGACTCCTCTTCCATGGTCTTGCTTTGAGGAACCTCAAAGCGTGGTTTAGGGTTGAGGGTTTGGGGTTACGTGAAAGACTCTTTCTCTCATAACTCTAGCCAAGTACATAGGGCTTTAGGGTTTAGATATAAGTTGTTTCCCTTAATTACCCCAGGGCCCCTACAAGTGGTGCATTTCTTGCAGTTCTTACCAATGTCGTCCCTTTGCGCTGTTGCATGTATAACATTAATATAGTATGGTAGTTTCCCAAAATAGGGGGACCCCAAAATAGACCCCAGAATTCTACAGTCCTTATCACGGGGACCCCCAAAATGGTACCCCTAATTTTGGGAATCCCCCATATTCCCCAGAAGCGGTTCTTTTGCTTGATCCGCCTTCTGTCTTATGAGATGTTCCATTATCAAGTATTCTGATCTTTTAGGGTTTAGGGTTAGGGTTTCGGATAAACTTTGCATTACCGTTTGGGCCTTAAACCCCAGACTAAGCTCAAAGTTGGCCGTGAGTGCCCAAACCCTCTGAACCCTAGCTGAAACTTTCAAAACATACACTTTAGCTGATTATGAAGCAAACGTGCACACAGGCTCAAGATCCATTTATGATTTATGAATCCCTTCCCTCTTTGTAATAACCTCCCCACCCACCCCCATAGTGGTCAACATATACTAGGGGGAGTACTCATTGTTGGGAGGGTTGGGGGGTTGTAACTAGAGGGATTTGATTACACTCCCCCAAGCTAAATAGAACTATAACATGGACATACCTGCCATATATGCGCATGTATAGGCAACTCTCAGGCCAATAGTTAATTCTCATAGGCCCAGTGTGGGGAGCCTGCATAGCAGCGCTACTCCAGAATCCTTGACTGCTAGCCCTGGAGCGTCACTCTGATCCCGAACTCTCAACTCATTTAGCGAACAAAAGTCTTGCAACTTGTCTAAGCGCCCTAAACCCTAAGCCCTAAAGCAGAGAAGCTGAGGGCTCCTGAGGTTTAGGTCTGAAGGGTTGGAACGTTTAAGGTCATGGGGCTTGGGATTTCGTCGAGGCTTGTCAGGTTGTTCAGTTTGTTCTGCGGTTCAGGATTAAGCTTGAGTTTAGGGTTTGGGGTTCAGGGATTGTGGGGTCACAACCTCCAACTGCTGTCGCTGGCTGTAGCAGCTCGGGAAGCAAGTCGCAGTAGTTGCCCACGGAGCGCTGGAGACTGGGCTGCTTAGGGTTCAGGGTTTAGGTGTGTTTTCATACTAGTACTAGGCAGCCCCCTCCCCTCACAGTAAATATGTCACCCAATATATAAGGACTCTTGCCTAGAATATTCAACGTTAGGAGTGGGGTGTGTTTTATATGAGTATGAAGGGAGTAGAGAGGCAACCACTGGGTTGGAACCTCAAGTAGGGCTCAAGGGGACCTATAGGGGGCCATAGTACCGATATCTGAGTGGGGGTATTTACGGGTCGTCGACCTGACTTTCATTATGATTCTTCGCAACCTCCCACCTCCTGCAAATGGAGTTTTTCAAAACAATCCTTACTTGGAGGGGCAGGCGGGAGCCGTAAGTATAATGACCCACCTTTCCCCGTTATTAACTTACGTACTCAGTCCACCTTACCTTCCAAGTATAGACTGCTTTTGTTTTGGGGAAGCCCGAAGCCCCAAGCCGTACATCCTGAATCCTGAAACCCCCATCTAAACGACTATTCCCCTAGACGACTGAAATTTGAAATAGCCAGACCCCTTGAAGTATCCAAAACAGGAACCCTGTAATAATTGTAAACGCTAGCGCGCGCCCGCCTCGGCTGGCCGGGCTTCCCACTGTAGGAACATGTAATTATAGATATACAGGTATTTAAGTTAGGTATATGGATACAGTCATATGCCTAATACATACACA
>CAJNIZ010016380.1:0-33301 GCA_905231905.1 Symbiodinium pilosum
GTTAAACTGACAACGGAATGCAGCTACGCATGTTTCAACGCAGCCGCTGTCAGCGATCTGGCTCCCACTCTGTCTCGGAAGTTCTGTCGTTTGATTGGCGACAGCGTCTAAGGCAGTGTCACCATTTGTTGCATGTGCAGCGGAACGTGAACAGCTTCTTGCAATAAGCTTCAGACGATGGCCTGATTGCACTGCTGCGTTTCTCAGCACGTCAGCGCAAGTGAGTGCCAAGGTCATTGCGTAAGGCATTCGGGAATTGGGTTTGCTGGAAGTGCCCGGGGCCATGTCTGTACGTATATAGGCGTTCTCGTCTTGCAAGTGACTCGAGTACTACTCACAGCCTGCGGCTGATTGTAAAATGAGAACAAGGGATGTGGCAGCAGTAACAGGTAGGATGGTATAAGGAGTGAAAGGTGCAGTAGCATGATTACAGTGGGAGCAAGAAGTTAAACACATGGACCGAGCACCCGAACAAAAATCCAAACAAACCGGCAGACAGACAAAAAAACAAAGCTGCGCAGACATCACTGCCAGGAAGTTTGTTTGGAAGATTAGAGGTCTCAACGAGGAGAATGGGATTACAGCAGCCAAATCAAAGGAATCGTAGTCTCCTAGGGACGGGCAGTCAGGAGGCCCAATCCTGAGAAGAACCCGTGTGACCGCGTGATGCAAGAAAGGTCTGCGAGTTTGACGGGTAAAGTGACTGCTGCCAATCCCAAAACGTTCTCGCAATCAGCAGCGATGGTGTGAATTCATCAAGTAGCAGGCCGCAAGCGTGTGTGGTGTCGGGGAAGTAGAGCAGAGAGAGCACGCAGAACAGCTTTTGCCCAAGCAGATCTGCAGGCTTCAGTTTGCCGGATTGTTGCCATGGTGGCTTGGCTTGTCATGTTCATCCATGCGGTCATGACCACCATCTGCTGGACATTCGACGGCTTTGGAATGATGGAGATGATCCGGGAACACGGGCATTTTGAGGCAACCATGGAAATGGCGAGGAGGGCCGGCGAGATGGTTGACATTGGCATTGAAAACGACAATTCCGTGGGAGTCGAGCTTGGACAAGATGGCGCCTGCTTCGAAGTCTGTGTTGGTGGCGTCTGTCATGAGCAGTGCACTTGAGTGGTGCCAGAGGGCGCATCTTTCAAAACGATCTTGGGGCTTTGTGCAAAGCTATGCCCATTTTTTTTGTATCTGCAGGTCCGCACTTCTGCATCTCACTCGGTCTGGGACGGCAGCAGCGCTAATGCAGAGATTTTGGGATTCGCACGTTTGCCAACTTGTGATGCTCAGCGTGTCGTGGCAGGCAAGCAAAAGGATTGTTTCATGGCCAGCGCACGCTCCTCATGTCCACGCGTGCCACTGCGGATTTGGCAGTGCTGGCCTGATAGTTGCTGATCAGCACCCAAACTTGCAGCTTTCTGTGAGGCCTGGCTCAAGCGTGAAACTTGTCTCCTGTCACGGTACGGATACTCCTGCACAATGGTCAAGCGAGTGCTCCTACTGCTGGTCCTGCTGATGCTGGGCGTTTCGGGTGAGAAAGAGCACAGCAAGAACAAAGACAACTCTGGAAAGGACCGCTGCGACACGAAGGACAAGCACGAGAAAGGACAGGCCCGCAAGGAGGCGGACCAGAAGCGATCCAAGAGTGGCAAGGGCCGCTAGAGATCCGGAGCCTTGTGCACATTTTTGCCTGCAGGCTTGCCCCTGGAAGCAGTTTTGTTGAATGGGCGGGAGCGAGAGTTTGTGCAGTAGTAACTTGAGGTAGGTTCGAGTAGTGTGAAGCAGGGTTGTCACAGCAAAACTGCAGCATCATGCCATAGGGCAAGTTGGCCGCAAACCACTAGATGTAAAGCCAATATTGTCTGCATGTCCGCATTTCTGTGTCTCACTAGGTCTGAGACAGCAGATGCGGGAGTTCAGGCTTTGAATCAGTGCGTTTGTAGGTCTCAGATGTGACGAAGGCTGCCATTTCTGGGCAGAAAAAGGGCTACGTCTCTTGGTATTGTCTAGATCAGGCGCTCAAGCATGTGCAGCCTATGTCGGGATTTGCCAGCCAGCTTTTGCACATTCACAGCTTCGCTGTCCATCTTCATCATGTTCCTGCCTTCGCATTCCACTGCTCAGATGGCTTTGTTCAGCTGTCCCGGCGCGGACTTTCAACTTCTCAAGCTGAAGGAGGTGGAGCATGTGCTTGTGAATTGTCTCAACATTGCGCTGAGATCATCAAAGCTGGATCAGCCTTTTGTCACGCATAACCTGAGACACATGCGATTCATAGGAAGTTTGCGTCCAAGGGTCAAAGGCTCGTCGCTGGAGCGCATGGCATTTGATTGAGGCGGGAATGCTTTGCATGGAGTTGCTAAGACATACAAGAAAGAGGACTGAGTGCAAACTGTGAGTACGCCATCTAAATCGAAATTATGCAGAATGCAATAACCATAAGGGATACGCTAAGAGTATATGTGCCCAGCTCATAGGGCCACGGCCTTCATGTACTATAGCAACAACTCGGGACTCACGGCTCAAGCTGAGGCCACAGCGTCGCCCCCAAGAGCATTTGATCCCCGACGAACCAAACACCAAGGCCCCAAGCCTCGAAAAACCACCTGCCAAGACAGTCACAGCGGCCCTGTAGCAGCCCAGTCTGCACCGCTGTACCTTGACATGTAAGAGGACATGTCCCAAGATTCCCAAGGAACGCTTTTGCCGTTTTTTATGGCCAAACAATCACAGCTTATGCCTTGAATCCTGCTGACCCCTAGATGCCCTTGCGATTGTGAGACTGCCAGATGGGTACCGTAGTTGTCGTTTGATTCATGGCGCCAATGTTTGAATCCGTCAGGCATGGCCCTGCCGGTTGAAATGTACCCGGCAAATGGTGTCGAACTTGGAGCTGGGGAGGGTCCTCTCAGTTTGGGGATTAGGGCTTGCTGAGTTCTCTCTCTCTCTCTCTGTCTCTCTGCCTCTCTCTCGCTCTCTCTCTCTCTCTCTCTCTCTGTCGCTGTCTCTCTATCTATCTATCTATCTATCTATATATATATATTACGTTCGTTGGAACAGATTTGAAGGTTACTTGGCTACAGCCACATGAAACCCAGCATGTAACAGATGCTTCAGTACTTCATGCACGCTACGTTACAAGAAGGAATCTTGGGAGAGGAGGCGCCTGTTTGAAAGTTTGACACAGGTTGCGGAAAGTCACCCAAGAAGACGTGATGTTTCGGCAACTACCCTGAGCAATTTTCCAGCCCCAAACCCCAAGCCCCGAAACCCGAAAGCCCTAAAACCTTGAACCCGCTACGATCCTAAATCCCCAAATCCCTAAACCTCCAACCCCAACACCCCCAAGCCCCCTCCAAACCCCTCCAAAATCCCCAAAACCAGGTGTAGCCACAGGCTTCCAGGAGCAGGAGGAAGTCATCATGAGGCTCTCGGACTGGCTCGCTTGTGAGGCCACACTGGGCTGCATCAGGTTGAGGGAGTCTATGGAGGCTATATAGGTACTGTTGAAGGGTGGATATAGGGTTTATGTAGGGTTTAGGGTGTAGGGATCAGAGTTTAGGGTGTAGGGTTTCCCAAAGTTTGGGGTACCTTTTAAGGGATTATGTAGACGTTATATGTGGGGTATGGAGGGGTTACATAGAAATTGAGTCAGATTAGGCCACATTGAGCTGTAGTGGTTTAGGGGAGTATAGGGTTTAGGGCTCAGGGCTTACAGTGATTGTATAAGGGCTATGCATGGGTTATATACGGCTGTCGTCGGATTATAGAGAGCTTACACACGGATATTCCCCCAAGAATGGTTACATAGTTACATGGGGGTATAGATGGGATATGCAGATATATATATATATAGATATATGAATATAGAAGTTTAATGGGATTATATGAGATATTTCTCCAAGAAAGGAGAGTCGCATGGAAAAGAACAATGAACATGTAGTGGAAGCTACTGTCCAGGGTTTACTTACTGGTTCTGAGCAGGGAATAAGGGAAGATAATCCGTACATAACCCCTATCTAATACATTTCTTTATTCCCTACTAAGAACCAGTCAGTTGAGGGCTTCGGATCGCTTGGGAGGCCACGCCGAGCTTTCTTTTGGGTCATCCGGTTGATATGAACTAAGGACCAACCTCAGGTTGGGTGGGAACCTATAAGGGGATGTATAGGTGGTTTAGGGTCTAGGGTTCAGGCTTCAGGCTTTAGGGTTCAGGGTTTATGGTGTAGGGTTTAGGTTTAGGGGGACCTATCAAGGAATATGCTATAACTTTAGTCCAGGCATCATATTAAAAATCCTGCATGGCCCGCAGTACCCTTCACTTTGAGTGGAGTTACCAAACCGTAGCATACTAAGGTCCTGCACGATTTGCAGTGTCAACAGTTGTTGGACATAGATGTCTTAAACCAATGCCTGTTGAACCGCTTTTTCAAGAAAGTCATATGAGCTATAGTCTGAACTCCTTAAAAAGGGTTATAGTGGGGATTATATAGGGGACTACTATAGGGGTTAATAAGAGGGGTGGTACTAGGAGTTTAGATTATAACCCCTGTAGTCCCCTACATAACCCTATATATAGCAGTTTCCATTTCATTTTCCATTTCCTTTTCCATTTGGTTCTCCATTATTAAGGGGGCTCATATCCCCATAGTGACCCAATCTTAGTTGTGGAGGATTTCTATAGAGGCTTGGGAAGGTTCAGGTTTAGGAAGTGGGGTTTAGGGTTTGGTTTAGGGTTTAGGAATTAGGGCTAAGGTTTGGGTGTAGGGTTTAGGAATGAGGGTTTAGGTTTGGGTTTAGGGTTTAGGGTTTAGGTTTGGGTTTAGGAATTAGGGGTCCCCCCTTAGGGTTTCCCCCACTCCAGTAGGATGTATAGAGTTTAAGAGATCGAGGTTTAGGGGTTAAGGGCTTAAAAGTTGCTTGGAGGTTCAGGGTAGTTAATTGTGACACAGTTATAGGTTATAATTGATACTTATAACCCAGTTCTAACGACATTAGAGGACTTCGGGGGCTTTTATGTGGGTTAGAAGTCCCCTGAACCTCCAAGTAGGTTCAGCGATTAGGCTTCAACGGTTTAGGCATATGGATCGGGGTCACGGCCCAGGGGAAGAAGGACTGCCCAGGGATCGTATTATACAGAAATATACGGCTCATTCAGGGATTGGCAAATATCAGGGCCTTGCATTGGATTTACGGCTCCCCAAAAACAACTGCTGCTGGAAGGTGATTGGCAGCTTCCTACGACAGTTTCCGGCAAAGCATCGCGCGGAGGCCGTCGTTGTATTGGCCAGGTCATTATGGTTTCCGTTTTTTGAGTGCTAGTACGATGACAACATTCATGCATACTCTTCCTACCATGTCTACAAGTTTGGCATCTAGGAGGGTTGGGGTTCAGAGTTCATCATTCGATGAGCACCAAGGTCAAGAAAGAGGGTCTAAGAACGGTGCCTCGCAGTTTTGATGCAAAATGCCAAGTGTCCAATGAAATCTGTTCCGGCGAGCCTCTTATGGTAGTTAACCCTCTTATAGTAGTTCGTGCTTATTTCGGGGTACTATAGTCCCACTATAGAGTAAGATCATATCCTCCCATCGGGTAAATAAGAAGGAACACATTCCTGCAAGCACAAAGCGGATCACCCTCTTGTGGATTGTGCTTCCGCACTCAGCCCTATCTTGCATTCTGTTTTAGACAGGGCTTACGGTTTTCTTCCGCGCAGCCAGCCCGAAGGATCCTGTTCTGCTGAGTGCGTTGTGGATCGTGTCAGAGACTGGCTGCCGCATGCCCCTCACTTCACCCCCCCAGACCCCATCAACGCCCAGACCTAGTATGGGGGCTTTAATAATTGGAGCAAGGTTTTTTGGATGTATTATGATAAAGCCTTGTAAGAACTTTCAGGGTGGGGTACTCTAGGGTTAAATGTAGATAATGGAAAAGAAAATGGAAACTACTGTAATAATGGGTTATATACACAGGCTTCCGCATTGGTTCAGCCATGAAGTTTCGCAGCAGGCAGCGCGCTGTGCCTGTCGCATCGGCGTCCACTGTGTGGTGCCACAGATTCATGGAGGTTCAGGGTGATCTTAGCCCAATAGGTTTGGCCAGGCGTCGGCACTGTTCTCAACTGCTTTTCCACTTACTCTCCAGAAAGTTGGTTTGTATGTGGGAAGCTGTGAGTCTTGGCCCCATTTTCACCATCTCCCAGGCCCAAGAAAACCAAGCTGCCCTGCACGAAGTCGCTGCAAAGTCCTCCAAAAGCTTCCCTAAGCCCTAACCTAAACCCTAGATAGTAGTTTCCATTTTATTTTCCATTGTCCCAAGATAACCCTGCATTATACCCCTACATCATAGTAGTAGTTCCCATTTTCTTATTTCCATCATCCCCATATATCCCATATATCCCTATATGTGCCCCTATGAAGCTTTGCTGAGGCCTTTGGGGCTGGACTACGAGCCAAAAGCAGTGGAGTCTGGAGGCAAAGGAATTTGAGTTGGTCATATGGGGTAATGTAAAGGGTTATATAGGAAACTACTGTTTAGGGTTTAGGTTCTTCTTGACTCCTACGGGGTTCTCCTGGTACAAATATAGTCCTCATTAAAGGAACCTGCTAAAAGTGGACCCTTAATTTCTGAAAGCCACCCTCCTGGTTGTTTTTTTGCCTGCAGTCAGGTTCTTCAAGTGTATTTCGCTGGTGGTTAGTATGGAATGAGGGAATAATTTCCCTATGTAATCCCTATATACTGTATTCCCTTCTCCCCTACTAGCCCTAAACCCTAAACTATATAATATATTTTCCTCATTCCTTACCAACCCCCAGTGAGGTACTGATGTGAGGATATCAAGATTCTAGCGCTTTGTTCTCGGCGAGCTTGGTGCCGAATGTCCCGCACGGTTGAGATTTTAGGATTTAGGGATCCACGCTCCACTCCCTCTTAAATCACTGGAGCTTACGGGAGAGTGGGGGAGTGGATCGCCACAATAATCCTGGTTTAATCCCACATATACCCCTATAATGGTACATATCTTCATTGTCCCACTGCCTTTCACGCACCACTACGTAAAGCACCATTGAGTAATCTTTCCATGTTTGACCTTAGTACTGCACATCATTTGTGCAGTTGGTGCCTGGCAGTATTGAGTTCCCAAAAAAAAGGGTCTTTGCCAACGCGCGCCTAACACCAACATCCGTGAGCCCTGTGCGAGGAATGGATCCCCGTAATATGTCCCGACCTATAATTTGCCTATTGTCAGCGAACTTCAACTGACTCCCATCTCCGAGTCTAGATCGGAGTTGCGCCCATTACTCCAAGTGCTGCTTTCTTGCCAGGAAAATGCAGCATGCTCTGTAAAGTAGCAGTGATGACAAGCTGGGCTAGATTCACAGCTGCAAGTGCAATCGTAAAGCATTCGCATGTTTGTCGTACCTCGAATGGTATCGAGAACGGGGCTTGCAACAGGAGTGCTCAGCGCTCCTGCCCTGCAAAGCGTCAACTTCAGTAAGAAAACGCTGTGGTACTGGGATGGGGGCTCACTAGTAGAGCTTACTCGTGGGTCATCCACGTCCAAGTTCCCATCCTGCGGCCCCTCAGGACCCTCCGTCTAACAGCAGTAAACCAATAATCCTAAACCCCAAACCCTGAGCCCCAATCCTACAATCCACAACCCTGAACCCCAATCCCAAAACCCAAAACCCAAAACCCAAGGCTCTGAACCCCAATCCCAAATCCCACAACCCGAACCCCAATCCCTAAACCCAAAAGTCAAAACCCTGAACCCCCATCCCAAAACCCAAAACCCAAAGGCCTGAACCCCAATTCCTAAGCCCAAAAACCTCAAGAGCCTGAATCCCAATCCTCAACCCTAAACCCTATAGACCCTATAGACCCTATAAACCCTATAAACCCCATAACCCCATAAACCCTAAACCCTAAACTCTGACCCTCTACACCCTAATCCCTAATTTGGCCAGGACCTTCTGGAGGTCACTGCCTCTATCCATCCCTCTTTTGCCTCCAATGGTAGGGGCCGCAGTTCCCAACTTTAGGCTTTAGGGTTTAGGGCGTAGATTTTAAGGCTAAGGGTTTAGAGTCCATGGCTTGCGGTTGAGGGTTCAGGGTTTGGGCTTAGAATTTAATGTTTAGGGTTTAGGGTTCATGGCTTGGGGTTTAGGGTTCAGGGTTTGGGTTTGGAGTTTCAAGTGTAAGGATTAAGGTTTTTTTTGCTGATGCCTGAGAAAGGTGGGTCCTCCTTTTTGGGCACGGTTGCAGAAGGACGCGTTCCAAATTTGAAACTTGTGATTGTCTGTCTGTGAATGATGGAAGAAAGCTGTAGGAAGCTGTTGCAGTGAATTGCGTGGAGTCGAACTTTATATACTCGTTTTTTGGGGTCGAGGATAACGTTGAGATAACGGCGAGTGTTCCGGTAAGGCTTTGGTGTTGAGGTTTTGGGTTAAGAGTGTAAACCTCCTAATTTGTAAAGTGCCTGATAGTCAAGAGGGGTTTGGGCGCGCGCTGTGGAAGCATTGCCTAGATGTTTGGTCGGTCTCTGAGGCTCGGTAGGACTTGAGTGCTGTCAAAACCATGGCGCGCATCTGGGTACCCATTAGTACCCTAAACCCAAAACCCATTAGGGGCCGTGTTGTCCCCAAAAGGGATCAGGTTGGACAAGCCCAGATGTCTTCTTGAGCTAACTTCAGCCAGCATGATCCTTAAGCTCTAGACCCAAAGTCACAAAGCCCTACGACCTCAAACGAGCTGCAGTCTAAAATCTTTAGAGGGGGGATATGGGGGATTATGTAGGGGATTCTCTTGGGGCTTATTAAGAGGAAATTAGGGAATTAGACTACAGCCCGAATCCTAACTCATTTCTCTCCTGAACTCTAATTTCTACAGTTTTCCCAAAGAGGCCTGATGGAAATAACGGCCTTGCTCTCAGGCCGCGCCGTGTCTCCACGCCCTGGAGAGGCTGATACTTGTGATGGACGGTACATAGGTTGGCTACTGCCCGCATGCTATAATACTGACATAGAGGACCTTTACTTAGTAATTGAAGGTATAATATTAATATACTGCAACTAGACCCTAAAGCCTGGACCCTACATATACTGTTACTTCAATTACAGAAGTGGGTGGCTGTTGGAATAGCGTGTAGGTTTCAGGTCGGCGTTTAGATTCGTGTTTAGGCATGGGGTTAGGGGTATGTTGAACCGTTGAAACTTTGGGTCCCCTCACATGCTCCCAAACCAGTTACAGAACCGAGTAATGGTAGTTTCCCAAAACGGGGGGACCCTACTATAGACCCCAAAATACTACAATGATTACTATAGGGACCCCCAAAAAAGGTACCCCTAACTTAGGGAAGCCGCCACAGAACCCAAAACCCTCAACCCTAAACCTTAAGCCTAAACCCTAAACCCTCAACCCTCATCCCTAAGCCCTAAAGCCTAAGCCCTAAACCCTCAACCCTAAACCCTAAGCCCTAAAGCCTAAGCCCTAAACCCTCAACCCTCACCCCTAAACCTCTGGTCAAGGCCACCCAGAGGAGGCCGGCGACCGCAGAGCAAGTTCAGACCCAACCGCGCCCAGCTGAGCTTTTGGTATTTGAGTGGGTCTTCCTTAAATTCGGGGTTTAGGGTTTAGGGGTTTAGGGTTCTGTGAGGGTTTCCCAAATAAGGGGTACAGGGAATATGTAGAGCTTATATAGGGGTTATGTAGGCTTTAGGGTTTCGGGTTTCGCAAAATTTGTGGTATATACCTTCTTGGGTCCCTGGAAATAAGGATTGGATTATTTTTGGGTCTATATTGGGGCCCCCGTATTTTGGGAAACTACCATTTTTGTGGGTGCAGGTAATATGAAGGTTTTGGCATCCTCAACCCTCAAAATGCGGACCTTAATGCAATCATCTGGTAGTTGCAGGCTCCTTCGGGAGGCTGAGCTTTTTAAGGGCCCTTAAGGTTCCTTAAAGGCCCCTTAAGGTTCCTTAAAGGCCTCTTAGGTTGACGGACTGGGGTACTTCGAGAACTAGGGAAATTGTTTCGTTCAAGAACCGTCAGCCTAGCAACCAGGCGGCAGTTGCTCCATGCTTTGGTGATGTCCAAGTTTCTTCACGGCTGCGGTGCACTACTGCTGTCAACACTTTCTCATCAAAGGTCCTGGCACACAGCTTACATCTCTCTGCTGCGTGCCCTTTGCAAGCGGGAAGCTGTCACAGGCAAATGGCTGAGGTCATTCACGTTGCTGATGCCCCGCCGCCTCACTTGCAGCTCGCACTGAACCGCGCAAGACTGCTGAAGAGCATTCTTGCGCATGGTTCTACGGTGCTCCAATATGTCATACAATGGTGCTGGCAAGTAGCTCCGCAGCGATCGTGGCTAGGACTTTTCGTTGAAGATATCAGGGCAGTTGCACAATTTCAGCCTGATGTTGCCTCCCTGAGAGATGCTTCAAGTCCTGTCCATGCTCTGATTGAGGCCGGCAGGGAGCAGCCAGCATGGTGGTTGAAGCAAGTACAGTCTGCAGGCAAGAAATTCCTGCAGGAGGTGCAACAGTGGATTCATCAGCCACGTCCTCATGTGGAGATACAATTGGCCCCAAGGCCATTCTTATTCATGTATGCGGTCAGGACTTTCAATGACGCAGTACACTGCTGACTCACTGCTCTCAACGACATGGCATGCTAGCTCCGGCTAGGCGCTATGTCTTCGGACCGCAGTGCGAGGCCTGCTTGAGATTCTTTCACAGTGTTGAGGCCACTCAAAGGCACGTTCGACGAACGGCCTCCTGCTTGATCCGTTTGGCTTCTCTTTTCCCACCGCTTGACACGGTTGATATCTGGCATGTGGAAAGGGAGGATCGCCGACGTAGGCGTCAGGTCAAACATGGTGCCTGGCAGAAGCTGCGAACAGTACTATGCCCACTGCCAGTCTATGGGCCGTTCCTGTACACAGCAGCCGAGCTTGAGGTGTATGCTGATGAACTTCCTATTGCTGTAGATGCTCGGAAGTTTGTTCCTGACCCCGAAAGTCTGCGTGAGCTTGAGCTGTACTCCAAGTCCACTGCTAGAGAGGGTCCTAGACAGCGTACCAGATCTTGGTGGAGCACTAAACCGTTTCGGGGCCTTCATGGTTTCACCTGAATTTACGCATGATTTTTGGGGTGAACCCCTACCAATGGGGATCGGACCGCCCGCAAACAGAAACAGAAACAGCCCCTTAGGTTGAGGTTTACAACATCCTGTTGTTGCTTTGTGGATTTAGCACGTGCAGTCGGCGTCAGTGACAGTTTTTGGTTGCTTGCACTGGTTCATGTATAATCTCATTGAACACAAATGCCAAGAGAGCTTCAATCGACATGCCAGCGTGAACCCAAGAATCCCATATCCAAGGGGCTGCAACCATACTACTAATGGACAACATTCTATTGCGCTAGTAGTGGTTCTAAGAGCAGTACTACTAACACGAATACTCTTTCTCACAAGAATATGGCATGACTCTATCCCCCTCTCTCTCTCTCTATATATGTGTATATATACATATATACATATATGGCGAACCATCTTTTTTCCTCGGATTTCTACGACGCAGGGTCAGGCCGGATTTTGTCCATCAGCCGTGCATTGAGCCCAAATCTGAATGGCGCGCATGACGCGGTTGTTGTTGTTGAGGATCTTAACAGAAGTTGCCTTAAAATGGGTATATAGTATTAAACCTTAGACCCTAAACCCCAAACCCTAAACCCTAAACGCTAAACCCTAAACCCCAAACCCTAAACCCTAAACTCTAAACCCCAAACCCTAAACCCAAAAAGGGTTCCTTATTTTAGTAGCTTAACTTGAGTTCCGTAACAGCAACCCATAGACCTGAAACCTCACTCAAGCCTGGGGGTGAGCTGCTGACCAAAACAGGTTTAGGGTTTAGGGTTTCGGGTGCAAGGTTTAGGTTTAGAGGTAATTCCTATATAAGCCCGATATAATCCCGACACAAATAATCTAATCCCTAGATCATCCCTATGTAATTACTAAACAATCCCTATATAATCCTGTTACAATATATGATGTATTCCCTTATTCCCTACTCAGAACCAGTAAGTCATGCCTCAAGCCTAAAATCCCCCTGCATCCCTAAACCTTACTACATCTTTAGACAGACGTCTGAATTAATGTAGACCCCTTATTTTGAGCTTGGGGTCTAGGGTTTGGGGCTTAGGGCTAATGAATAAACCCCTTCCCCTTATACAGGCCCTTATAAGGAGGGAGTTATTAATCATGGGTCTACACCCCTAAACCCTAAATAGTAGTTTCCTTTTTCTCTTCCAGTATCCCTATATAATCCCTATATTCCCCCTATGTTATTATATTACCTTACATTCTAAACTTGCAGCCCCTGACCCAACGCGCCTGGAAACCCCTCAACCTCAGTCCTCAAAAACCTGTTCTTGCTGTTAAGGATCATAATTGAAGTTACCAGAAAATGGTATATGATAGATACTAGGGTTTCCTCTTTATACTAGCTTAATTTAAGTTCCTTAGCCTAAGCCCTAAACCCTAAGTTCCTTTAACCCTAAACCCTGAGTTCCTTACCCTAAACCCAGATACCTGTTTTTGCAAGGTGGGCCGCGCCAAGGGCACCGGAATCATCGCGGTCCGTCCGCCGCTCTGAGGGTTCGCGGCAGCTCCTGCTTTTCGGCCCCGTGTTTTTGAGTTTAGGGTTTAGGGATTCAGGGGTTACTTGCTGGTGCTGACGGGAGAGTCTTGATAATCATCCCTGTATAGTCCCCATATATAACCCTCATAATGGTACCTGTATTCATTCCCATGCTCCCCCTTAAGCACCGGTGGGGTTAGGGTGTTAGAATTTCCCGGGAGCTGGCTTGTAATGTCTTCTATAGGAATTCTTGGGAAAGTAATTTGAATGCGGCCTCGCTTCCACGGGCCTGAAGACTTTGAACAGGGTTTCGTTGCATATTGTACATGGCCAGTAGGCTTTACGCTAATTCTGAGTACATATACTACCAGTTTCCATTTCATTTTCCATGTCATTTTCCATTTGATTCTCCATTGTTGGGGTAATAATATTATCCATTATTCCTATATAACCGCGATAAAGCCCCCTACTCCCAGGGTTTGTTTAGAAGATCTGCGGTTGAGGGCTCAGGATTGGGCTTTGACAGCGTCGGGGGCCGGGTAGGAACTACGCTCTTTAATCAGGCCGTATAGGCGGGTTGGAGGGGGTTTCTCAAAATAGGCTCTGGAAAACCAATGAAGGGGGATTGTGTTTCTCCCTATGAGGGGTCATAATTATAGGGATGAACTAGGGAAACTCCTTTCAAGCAAAAGTTTAGGAATTGGAGTACGAAGTCTTGGGTCAGCCTCTAGCCAGTTTCGCATGGGAAGAAACAATGGGCGTTTCTTGAGGCTAGTGTAAACTTGGAGTGGATCCTTCAAAGAATCCCTTACAGTAGCTGCGATATTGCCTCCCCTACGCTCTCCCCCTCAAGTACGAGTAAGCAAAGGGGTTCAGGTTTGAGGGTTAGGGCCCGAACTTCCAAGCAAGTCTTTGACAGTACACTCTGTCGGCACGATCTCTTCTCTTCCTGAAAGAAACTCTATAACCCCTTGAATCCCTAGGTCCCTAGGTAGTCCCCTAGTTAAGGGGGTTTAGGGTCACTGCCCGGTCTTGGGAAGATGCGACAGTACCAGACCGCTGAGGCGGAAGGCACTGGGTCATACTACTCGCCGGGCCCCTGACGAGCTTGCTCAAGGACCTGCTTGGAGGATCAGGGGGACTTAGTAAGTAGAGTAATGAGGGGGATAACTAGGGTTACTGTGTGGGTTATAGGGAAGTCCCCCTGACCCTCCAAGTGGCGTAGGAGCCCGAAGGATTGGCATAGAGCTTTGGGGCACATTAAAAGGATTCTAAGGGGATATTGTTGGGAATGCTATGGCTTCCACAGTCCACCATAACTTTCTACCTAGAACAAACGCACACATACCGTAATGCTAGGTAGAAATGTCCACACGTAACAATTACAGATACCAGCATGTTCGATAAGGACGTTTTTTCTAGGTGTGCAAGTATCCAGAAGTTCGGGGTTCAGGTACCCGAAAGCTGAGTCGTTTGGGGTTAGGGGTTTAAAGTCCCCCTTAAGTAGACAGAGTATGGGGTATATGGGGATCTTGTTATAATATATCCAAAGCCATATTCTATCTACTTAAGGGGGACTTTAAGGGTTTAGGGTTTAGACCCTTGGGGTCTTGTTCCTCAGCAGCATAGGCAGCTTTAGATGCACTCAAGCACGCAAGCCTAGGCCCAAAGCTGAATATGGGGGTTCTATCGCGGAATGTAGGGATTATGTAGCAATATGATCTCAACAGTGGAAAACAAGTTGGAAGATGAAATTGAAGCTGAGGGTTTATGTGAATGTGGGGTTGAAATTTAGGGGTTTGTTGCTGGTTGTTCATTGGGAATGAAGGAATGGAGAAGAAAATGGAAGCTGCCATTTAGGGTTTGGTGTTTCGGGAATGGAGAATGAAAATGGATGCCGCTGTGCCACCGGTAATTGTACGAGGGCTGCTACCAACATCCATTCCTCCATTCCATGCGGGAGGAGCAAAACAGAAAGTGAAGGCTCTTTCTTTATCCCACGCTGTCACCTGTATTCTTTACTGCAGCGCTTTGCTGCTTTTTTTGGATTACCTTCGCCAAGCCAGAGGGCAATTGTAATCTATAAGACTGACACACGAGGATTACACTGCAGCAAAACACTCGACACGAGGATTTGGAAGCCAAAGCTAGACCTAGCTATAGAAATCGTCCTAGGATGTAGGAGCCCCAAAACCCCAAACCCTAAACCCCTATAGTCCCCGTAAGTAGATAGAATATGGCTTTGGGTATATTATACTAAGATCCCCATACAGCACATATTCTATCCACTTAGGGGGGACTATAAACCCAATCCCCCAGCCCCTTAAACCCTAAGCCCTAAACCCCCAACCCCCAATCTCTAGAACCGGAACCCTTGGCTACATATCGTTCTTTTCTGTGAGCAGCTGTGTCGGCTCATCACACGGCCCTCTTCTCTCTTGGGACTTAGCTTGGACCTTAGACCCTTGACCCTTTGGGGTTCCATCATATTCCTATTACCGGTAATTAAGCGTTAACCCTTAGTAGGGGTTTTAAGTGCCAAGTAGTTCTCTAATTGCCGAGGGATGTCGGCTAAAAGGGGTTCATATGACAAACGGGGCTTGTAGGGAGTATTTTCTTAAAGCCTTTGAAGAAGCTTGTAGGCATTAAGAGGTATCACTTGCTTGGGTACGTCTTTGGGTTACTGTGTTCCGCAAGGACAAAGATGCGAAGTGAACCCTGAAGCCGATATTGTAACACTTCACACGAATTTGCAAGAAGAACGGCCACTTGGTCACAAGGGCCCCAGTAAGCATATCATCTATACAATATTGCATCATTTTGCATCTAGGTTCGTGTGCTATGCGCCAGAGAGATTTCCGCCCATGTGGAGGGTGCTGCCTGCATTTCCGTTGGCCGTGCTAGCGGTTTGGGTCTCGTGGAGCTACAGCGTCTTCCGGACGCAGCTTGCCGAACTAGTTTAGGATGACCACATCATGCAAGGGCACTGGTTTCAATTGCCCCTTTCCTGAGGAACTGAGCAAGCATGGCCTCCAAGATAAGCAAAGAGTCCTCCTCTCCAAATGGGCACAAGTACGTTGGATCATGTCGGGCATGGGGAGGAGTCGCTTCTGCAGGATGCGATGTTTTGAATACAGTTATGGCAATGATTATGCTCATGCTATTGATTTTTTACCACAACTTTGAAACTTTTGAAGATGCTAGAAGGCTGCATACTTCAGTTTTGTTACTGATGTTCACCCTCAGGATAGATCATTCCTTAGTATAATGGTACAATGATCATGATAAATCTGAGAGCTTCCAAGAAGTAGAGGTCCCTTTTAACCCCAAAACATATTGTCATCCTCATTATAGCCGACCCCAAAAGGGAGCACCTGATTTTCGGAAGTTCCCCAGTTGACCCCGTTTCATACAAGTCTCGCTCTTCTCCAGCGCCTACCAGGCAGTGCTTCACGCGGCAAACGCGGAAGTGGCACGGCGCAGCGTTGCGCCAGGCCGCGCCGAAAGGCCTGCAGGAGGCTGAAGATCTCCTGGAGGATTCCTGGGGGGGGAGGGGGGGGGGTTTCGGATTTAGGGAGCAGGGTTTGGGGTTTAGGGTTTAGGGACTAGGACTTGTGGTTTAGGTAAGGTTTTGGAGGTTTTAGGGGTTTGGAGGGTTTAGGGTTTAGGGTCAGGGTGCAGGGTCTAGTGTTTAGGATTAGGGAGGTAGTAGGGTAAGAAGCAACTAAGTAGCTATCAAAAAATGCAAGTTTTCTCATCATCTGGAGAATTCCTAGGGCTGCCCCAAGTGTGAAACCGTATTGCTGCTGGTGCTGGGGGTGGTGGAGGTTGTGGAGGCGGCGGAGAAGGAGTAGTAGCAGCCATAAGTGATCGCAGTACCAGCTAGCAGGAATCAAAGATGTAGTAGAGGTAGCACAAGTACCTTAAACGTAAGTAGAAGTAGTGGAAGCACAAGTGCGGAACTAGCAGTCAAGAAAGTGTTGCCCCTTCTAGCCGATTCCAGCCTCCCCATGCCTTGCAGACTCTTTTTGTACTGTGTACCTCCTCCAAGAATGCAATCATAAAATTACAGGTCCCTACACAGTCTTTTCTCACACTTAGACAACGATGGTACAGCCCATGTTTCCTCCATTTCCTACAACAAAACGATTTACTCCTGCTTCCCGTAACCGCCAAAACCTGGTTTGTAACCTTGAGGACCCCTCAGGGCTGCGCATATTTCCCACTCTAAGTCTTTCAAACATTACCTTGCTGAGATACATTGCACAGTGGTGTTCATTGCGATCAAGTATGTTTTTTCCTCAAAATTCTGTGCCCCTTTTGGTTTACAGATTATATTGCGGCACCTAACATTTAGGGGGTACCAAAATGGGACCTAATTTTAGGAACTACCCATATAACCCTAAACCTTAAACCTCACATCCCTAAACCCTATATCCCTAAGACCCCCCAAAGCGGCACCCAAACCCCAAGACCCTAAAGCCTAAGGTCCTACAGTAAACCCTACTAAACCCACCCAAATAAGCTACCGCCTTCTATAGGAGCAACAAGCGCGCAACGAGCCCTTGGTCTTCCGGAACGGAAGTGCGCTACTGGGGTGGCCCAAGGCAAGGAGTCAAAGAGTGAGGGTTTAGGGTTTAGAGTTTCTGGGTAGGGGGTATAGGGTTTATAGGATTTCCAGAATTTATGGCATTTCTAGGGTTTATAAAGACAGTAGGGACCGAATTACATAATTGGAGTATGTTCCCCGGGTTTCAACTTCTCTAGTTACATAAGGGTTCTATTCTAATACAGGGAATGATACTGGTAATTGTTCAAGCTTCTACAGCATGTATTGGAGCGGTAGAGCTTCAGGGTCTGCAGGTTCAAGGGCTGGGGGTTCTGGGTTTCAATTTTTGGGCTTGGCAAGAAGCTAGGCGACATCCAGTAGAGACTTTGATCTTTGGGTGGTGGATTTTAAGCCCTAAACCCTAAACCCTAAGCCTTAAACCCTAGATCCTTGTCAGGCCGCCATTTTCCCCCAAGTTCTGACCTAACAAGGATGAGGATGTCTAGCTCCTAGTTTTGTGGGCGACCAGCTGCTTTCATCCCAGCTTGCAAAACTATGCGGGTGAATTCTGCTGATGGATCAAGCCCGAAAGCCCTAGACTCTACAATTCAAGCCCTCCGCCCTTATGGCCCTAAACCCTCAGTTAGCAGGGAATGGAGGAATGGGTTCCCAGAACAATTTCCAAGTAGCCCATTCCTGGATGACCCTAAGCCCTATCCCCCTGAACTCTCAGCCTTAAATCCCAACCCGGACTCCCCCAACCCCAAACCCCAAGCCTAAACCGCAAACCCTTACCCTCAGCCCCTGGCCAGTTCTGTTGGGCCCCCAGCTGCCTACAGCAGCGGCTTGGGGCAATGGGCATCGAGGGTGTGCCGGGTGCCACGCTGGGCCAGCTCCTCGCTCTTCAAAAGAGTAGTATTTTATTTGGGGATACTATGGTACCCAATATAGAGTAAGATTATATCCTCCTTTTGGGGTATAGTACTTTATATAAGGAATATTATCTTACTAGGTTCTTCAAAACTGGATCAATGTTAGGGATCCTTTATACCTAGACCCTCCTCCTACCCTCTATTAGGGCCTAAGTACCCATTATTAGGGACCATATATCCCCAATTAAGGGTACAAGGAGGGTCCTGGTACTTTTTGGGATATGAGATTCCCTATATTTATGTAAAAAGGATCCTTTTTTCTTCCTAGGGTAATGTGGGCTAAGAAAAGGGGAGGACTGGCAGCAGCTTACGGCTTAGGGACGAAAACGGGCGATCTGCTCACGACTGGAGATTGTTGTATTATATACAGTATATTATGGGTATATTATGGGTATATTATAGTATCTTATAGTATCGTATGGGTATATTATGGGTAAATCATAGTATCTTACAGTATCTTACAGTACATTATAGCATATTATGGGTATATCATAGTATCTTATAGTATCTTATTGTATCTTATAGTATATAATGGGTATATATTGATCTTTTGGCTCAGTCTGGTGGTGGTGTAAGACCTCCACCATCAACCGTAGCTTTTTTCAGTAGGGTTCAGAACTCGTGGGGTTTAGGGTTTAGGGGTTTAGGGTTTAGGGGTTTAGGGTTTAGGGTTTGGGTCTGGGTTTGGGCCCTTTGCTGGGATCCTACGCTTTTTCCTCTGCGTTTCGAACATAGGGGAACAATGTAGACCCCAAATAACCCTAACATGCTATAATGCTTATTATCAGGACCCCCCAATCTGCTACCCCTAACTTGGGTAACTCCCATAAACCCCAAACCCTAAACCCTAAATAGTAGCTTCTATCTTAATTTTCCATTATCCTTATACAGCCCCCATTTTTGGGAACTGGTACCCCTAACCTTTGGAAACCAAAAAGTTGCAAGGTATTTTGACGCCTTCTTCGGCGCTGCCCAGGCTGAGCCCGAGTTCGGCAGGTGCTTCTGGGGGCCAGAGCCTCCCTGCTCGACGCAGGCCTGTGGATTGTGATTCGTGTGAGCTATAGTCTAAACTCCTTAAAAGGGGGGTTACATAGGGGATTACACATGGGACTACTATAAGGGTTATTAAGGGGGATACTAGGAGTTTAGACGATGGCTCATGTGTTTCTCCCCTCACCCCGAAAATCAACACCCTGACCTCATAATGTTAGATATTCCTCATAAGAGGTTGCATATATGGGGACATATTTGATATTAGGGGGTGGTGGGGGTGTTTAGTGTTATGCGGAAAAGTATACGCGTACTTGCAGTGGTGGTGGTGGTGGTGGTGGTGGTGGTGGTGGTGGTGGTGGTGGTGGTGGTGGTGGTGGTGGTGGTGGTGGTGGTGGTGGTGGGGGTGGGGGTGGGGGTGGGGGTGGCGGCGGCGGCCGCGGCGGCGGTGGCGGTGGCGCTGGCGCTGGCGCTGGCGCTGGTGCTACTGCTGATGCTGGTGCTGGTGCTGGTGGTGCTGGTGGTGCTGGGGGTGGGTGGGTGGGTAAGCAGGCAGGCAGCTTTCATGACGGAGCACAGCCGGCTTTAATTCGTTTGATTGCAATCACAACCTGAAAATGGTCAGACGAGTGCACAAAACGCTTAATCACAGGCGTTATCTGAAGCCTTAACAGCTAAGCTCGGCCTGCACACGTTTTTTCTTCTGAGGGAAGTATATAATTGGTGGGGTAGCTTGGGAGTCACCGTGAGACCCTATGCTCACTGATCCTTACTTGACATCCACGTAGAAGCGCTCCCTTCTTACAACTACGCTCAAACTTCAAAGTATCAAGCCGCCCACAACCTGACGCTACATGCCAACCCCTACCTCCTGAACCTTAAGCCCCAAACCTCACAGTCATGATTAATCGGTCCCCCCGTAATTTTCAATGACCTCCCCCCTCCTTCTGAACCTTAAGCCCCAAACCTCACAGTCATGATNNNNCCCCCCCCCCCTCCCACCACCCACCCAAAATATGAAATATTCCGGGGCCCGAACAGTGGTTTAATATTGGCGGGGGGGGGGAGTGGCTATTTCTTGAAAGCATCCGATAGGGGCTGCTTCAAAAAACACCTTTTACAGCCCTCCTTGAGCTCTTTTAAAGCTCGTTTTGGAATGAAATCTAATCAGAAACGAATGGAAATCCACGTGCAAATTCAGCAATCAAATAACAACCAATTGAGATTGAACCAAGTCAAATTACAATCCATTGAAGTGGATTTAAATTTAGATTCATGTGAAGCCAGTTAAAATGTAAGTAAAATTCCATCTAAAATCAGTTTACATCAGATCATGACTGAGGACTGGGAAGCCCTGAAAACTGCGGGCGAGAAAAACCCGCCAAGAAAGCCTTGGCCGCGCACGGCGGGCGAGGAGCCTTCCCTGGCAGCTTCACTAAGTGGTCGGTTGCCAGGAAGAAACTCCACTGGGACCCGCTTCTCAAAGCCGACAAGGCAGTGGCTGCCAAGAGGATGGAAGTGCCGAACACGCTCAAGCAGCAAGTGCCGGACCTCAAGTTGAAACACCACAATTCAAACTTCAAGCAGGAGGAGGGGTGCAGGCAGATTCCAGACCTTCTGCTGCCGCCATCGAGCACCTCCTCCTGGAGCGCATCGAGCTGGGCGAAACCGTCACCGTTGACTTCGCCGAGTCGCTCGTTTCTTATGCCGTGGAGCAGTGGAACCAGCAAATCAATGAGCTGAAGGCAGGGTATGTGGGTATGTACGTATACTTACGTACGCAGTTCGAGTGAGATTGCCAGCGTCGACTGCTTTCCCGTCGCTCAGGTTCTCCGTTGAGCTGGACCGACGCAGAAGCTCTTGCAGTGATGCATACGCTCATGATGACCAAGGGGCTCACTAGGAAAAAGCTGGCTGACTGACTTCCCACAAGTTACCTAAGTCAGCTGCTTGAGACAAGCGCATCTTGAGTGCGTGCGGCGGATGCCAGGACCGTCGCGGGACCGTACTCGCTTCGAGCCGGGGACCCAGACAGCGTTAGGTTTGCGAGGGTGGTTGGCCGTAAAGGGAAGTCACCCGGCAGCCTTGTTGCAAGCCCATCAACTCGCTCTTGCCTTTGAATGTAGACCCGCTTAAAACCGAGTGAGTTGGAAGTAACGGCTGTTTATGACATCTAGCTAAAGTCCAACTAAAGTTTTCAAAATTTATTGAAGAGCGGATTCTAACCAACTAAAAACTATTTGAAATCAACTTAGATTCGACTGAGACCTAATTAAATACAATGTAGATCAAAATTACAGTCAACTTGAATAGGGCTGAAGCGGTACTAAAATCAGTCAAGGTCGCATTCAACTTGTTAGATGACTTGAAGTATAAGAAACAATGAAAAATCTAGGAAAACAAGGGGATCCCTAATTCCTTGGTATTTGTTTATGATGCCCCCCCTCTAATGACTTCACCCCCCCCCACCCCTACTTCATTATTCCGTGGCTCTTTTGAATGTAGCCTTCCCCTTTTAAACATAGTCTTCAGGACTTGTAAGCCCCTACGTTTGTTCTTTACTTTTACGAGCAGTTGTAATATTTGAGGAAAGTCATTACTAGCATTCCTAGTATTCATAGGTGGCTTCTATTACTGTATTTCCACTGTAACTGCTACATCATGAGTATTCCTAGTGTGATTGCCATTACGTATGCTTATGACGGCTGTTGTTGCCGTTCTTTTTTGTTCTTCTTGTGTTGTTATCAGTGTTATTATCACTGTAATCATCGTCATAGGTATTTTTCTTCTTACACCTCAACCCTAATCCCTAGGGCCTAAACCCGAGCCCCTAAGCCCTAAGTCCTAAGCCCTAAAATCGCTCTAAACCCCAATCCCTAAACCCTACAACCTACAGCCTATTCCTTTTATTGTCAGAGCTCCCCAGGGAGGCTCGCCTTTCTGCACCCGGCCCTGCCTCACCAACGCAACGCTCAACTTCGCTCTGGCGGCGGACTCGGATCCGCCCTTGGATGACCTCTTCGAGGCCTGGGGTTAAGGGTTGAGGCTTCATATGATCAACATTAGTATTCATACGTCGTAGTAGTAGTACTAGTAGTATAGTCGTCGTCGTCGTCGTAGTATCGTTGCCGTTATGATATTTTCTATTGCTATGATTTATTGCTTTTGGGTTGAAACTTAGAGTGTGGGGGCTTACATCTTTGAAAAAGTTTGGGGTAGATTGTAGCATAGCTTCAGAAGGCTTCTGAGGGCATTTTGCCGTGAATAATCAGGCTTCTACATTTGGACCTTGTAGGGTTTTGGGCTTGAGGTTTTGGAACTTAGGCTTCGGATTCAGGATCTTTAGGCTTTCATGTTGATGTATGGCGTGAGCGTTCTCCAGAGTTTCGGGCTTCCTAAGCCTAAACCCTATCGGACTTAGCTGGCCAAGCAAGTAGCTGTTGAGAAGTATGGGGGCCTGTAGGTGGAGTTTCCACAAGACGGGAACTAATGTAGACCCTAGGTGGACCCTCCACCCAGGAATAGTGGGGCTATGAGGGACAATAGGGATCATATTAGGGTCCTCTTATATTCCTGTTATAGCACTATTACAGGGTGGGGGCTCCTCAAAAACAATGACACAAAAATCTGAGCGCTATTCACTCTGACCAATCTATGCGATGCTAAATGGAGATCCCCATAGTCTTCATGATCGCCATGTATCCCTACAGCGGAAGCCAACAGGGTGTCCTTATTTCCCTACCCCAAAACCTATAGTCCCTCTTAAGTAGATTGAATTTGGCTTTGGGTAGATCTTATTAAGATCCCCCTATACCCCATATTCTATCTACTCAAGGGGGACCATAACCAGAAGCGACAGTAACACAAGTTGCCTGCTTTCCATGCTCCAGCATTTTGGCCTCGTACTGCATATCCCTCCTTCATAACTCCTAGTGCATGAGCCTTAGTGTAGATCCTGACTAATAAACCCCTTCCTTTTAATGGGGATTAAAATAATGATCCTAATAATCATAGGTCTATATTAGGAGGACTTCCTCTAAACCTGAGACCTTAAACGTAATGCCCCTGGGCTTTGGACACTTGCAAGTACCCACCTGCACAATAACATGCCGCGTTTTGCGCAAAACGAATGGTTAATAAGGGGCATATAGAGGATGACATAGGGGACTGCTCCAGGGGCTATTAAGGGGGGGTCTAAGGGGGATACTAGGACGGAGTTTAGACAATGGCTGCTCTGGTAGTTTCCCAAAATAGGTGGACCCCAATATAGATCCCTAAATATTATGCTCCCTACTATTGGGATCCCCAAAAGAGTGTACCCAATTTTTTGCAAACCCTCATAAAAATAGAAGACTGACCGGGGCTCCGAAAAAGGGACCACATTTTTCGAGATGTAAGCCTGAGCACCAAGCAAGCTCACCTCAAACCCTCCGTCTTGGGTTTCTTGGCACCTTCAAAACCCAAAACCCTAAGCCCCTAACTCCTCAGGCCTTGGAAGCCCTAAACCCTTAACCCTAACCCCTTAGGCCTTGGAAACCCTAAGCCCTAAACCCAAACCTCAAACCCTAACCCCTTAGGCCTTGGAAACCCTAAAACCCTGAACCCTAACCCTTTCAGGCCTTGGGGAGCTTACCTCTGCTGCGGGGTCGCGCACATGTGGGCTCGACGTGGAGCGCTTGGCTTCTCACACGGGTGGTGCCTTGGGAGTTGGACTGGAGGTTGCTTACATCTCGAATAAGAACTGGGGGTTTGGGGGTTTAGGTTTAGGATTTAGGGTTTAGGGCTTAGGGTTTAGGATTTAGGGTTTAGGGTTTAGGGTTTCCAAGGCCTAAGGGTGCAGGGTTTAGGGTTTGTAGGGGATAAGGGAAGATAATCCCTATAGATTTCCTATATAATATATTTCGTGGTTCCCTACTAACCACCCAGTAAGTTCGGGGCTTAGGATGCATACGGGAGTTAAGGGCCCCTCTGAATGGATCTTAGGGCCATATAGAGGAAATGGAAAAGAAAATGATATCTATTTAGGATCTAGGGTTTCGGGCATAGGGCTAAGGATGGCTAAGGTAACACTGTCCCTCTGTTGGGGGTTGGGATAATCAAAACCCACTTATTTCCCTTGGGTTTAGGGCTTGGGGCCTTAGGGGAATTTAGAGCACAGGGTTAAAGGGTGCTGGGGGTTTGAGCGGCACTTTGGGATAATAGATAATATTTAGTTTTCGTTTCCTTGTTGTTGGACCCAATTTTTTGCGGGCTTTGAATGTACCACCCAGGTTTAGGACTTTAGAGATTAGGGTTTAGGGCTTGAGGGCTTATGAGGTTGAACTTCCGAAGGACCAGGGCGGGCTCAAGTGCTTGTTGATAGACTTTTACTTTGGGTACTGCCCCCCCCAGTAACAGTCTATATTAGGGGTCCTATTAAGGGCTATATATAACCCCATAATATTTATTATCCAACTGTTACTGAGGAGGGGCAGTATCCAACTTTTACTGCTCAGATATACCTCTGTTTTTGGGTTTCTGCGTGTTAGGGATCCCTACGATCCACATATTCCAAGCCCTGTATCCCAGCAGTGGTTTCTGCAAAGGAACGGAACTTGAGATACCAGAACACGGGTATGTAGTGGGATAGAAAAATCATTGGTGTTTTTCATGGTGGCTCCTTAGTTTACGTTCCTTAATTAACAGCAAGGAGTGGATTCCCAAGCAGTGAAGACTAAGGTGCCATCCACACTTGGCTTTGCTCCGGATGCCGATCCTGGCATGCCAATTGGGAATTTGTCAAAACGAGGGGTGCTGCTGTTTTGGAGTAATGTGGAAATCTGAACCAACACAATTTCCTGTTTATTCCTTCTCCCTTTACATAATATCAAGGGGACCCCGACTATGAGGCAACTGAGTATTTCCTCTATGAGTCATAGGTTCGGATGTTCCTGAAGACGGCACTTTGTTTTTTTTTAAAAGGGGGTTCGGAGGTTGTGGAGTGCAGGGCTTAGGTCCTAGTACGGAGCCGGCGACGCTTACAAACCGCAAAAGTAAGTCATATTACTGGGCTGTTTGGGTTTTGGGGTCTTCTGCCCAGGAAGTGCATGAAGGCATCTCCACTCGCGGAATCTGCTCATACTGCTGCGCCTTCAAGCGTCGCCGTGGAGGGGAGTTAGCCCGCCTCACCACAGCCCGCATCCTAGAACATAAGCATGGCATCCTTGCCAACATGCTATCTGCTCTGAACGATGCATGTCCATGCAAGGCCGAGCGGGTCCAGATCCTGGAAGGTCAAGACGAGGAACTGCCACTATAATCTTAGAACACACGTTAAATTCAGCACCGACAGGACTGGTGGGGCGCAAACCTGACGGCAACAGAGATCGAGGAGCGCCACGCGGCAGTCCACAACCCAGTGCGTTCATCACTGCAGCTTGATACTCCCCACTTGCCACTTGCCTCAGCACTTGGAGTTCTACGAGCTGATGCGTCAGGCACGATGATTGCTGCATCGAAGGGTGGTTGAATGAGCAGATGGAATCAAGCTCAGCCAGGATCGCCGAGAGCAGCAGCTCGAAAAGCAGGCCACGCGATTCCATGTAGTTACTGCACAGTGTTGGGACATGCCATGCTCAGGAGAACCACGCAATGGCATGCGAAGCTGCCAGCTCAGCAAGCCGACCTAACTTCAGATGTGAGAACAAAAAGAGTATGTACTCGCCCAGGACGTGAGTGCCCATGGGTCAGCAGAAACACGCGGGAGATTTACAGTGCTGGGTGCAGGATCTGCGCCTGTAGATCCAGAAACGCAACCGAACATCTTTTCTGAAAGTTCCCTGAATGCAGGGAAGACTCAGTCCCAAGGTTTGGAACCACTATGGATCACACTAACGGCCAGGTTGGCTGAATCCTGAGCCCGAAATCCAAGCCTAAACGAAGCCCAGCCGTAAACCTTCTAGAAATCCACATGCTGAGCCCTAAGCTCTAAGCCCCAAACCCTAACTTCAAACCCTAAAGCCCCCAAAGGGGAGTTGCTCACAATACTCCCTATATCAACCTTAGATAGCACCCCCCATAAATCTCCTTCTAATCTCTATATGAGCTACAGTCTAAACCCCTTATATCCCCCGGAATGAGCCCTGCACTAGGACAACCCCCTTTAAGGAGTTTAGACTGTACCTCATACATCCATAAGGTCCCTTGGGGTCCACGATTTTGAGGAATTCCTAAATGGTGGTTTCCATCAATGAGGGGACCCTAATGTAGGCCCCACACTGCTACAATCCTTACTATGGGGACCCCCAAAAGGGTAAAACATTTTGAGAACTTCACAAGTCACCCCCAACCCTAAACCCTAAACCCTTAACCCCAAACCCTAAACCCTGATTCCTAAACCCCCTAACCCTAAACCCATCCTCCAGGATTGGGTGGAGGCTGTACTCTGGTTGAGCCCTCGCGGGGCCAGGACGGGCCTCCACCAGGAGCGGCTGAGGGTCGAGCTGGGTCCTAAGGGCTACATAGGGTTGAGCGCTTAGGGTTGAGGGCCTAGGGTTGGAGTTTAGGGTTTAGGGTTAAGGGTTTAGGGTTGAGGGTTCGGGGCTGAGGCTTTAAGGTATACATGGGCTATGAAGAGTTTGTGTACCAAGGGTTTGGGGTTGTTTGGGATTTGGACTTTAGGGTTTGAGGTTTGGCGCCTCAGTGTGTTAAGGGTTCAGGGGTTAGTTGGGGCATAGGTTGCGGAGTGGCAATCTACCCCTTTCCCTGCACCCACTTGGGATGAGGGTTAAGGGGTGGGGGGGTGTAATGGGTGAAGGTTCAGGGGTTTGACCTAAGCGGAAGATGCTTTAGCATTGAAATTTTCCTAGCAGGGCCTGGGGGTCATGATTGGTTTCGTTGCCTCCGCGTTTCTGTGCTGCAGGTCCTCATATTGGGTTTGCGGTTCCTCAGATGAAACCCCCCTATGTGGAGAACAGTGGTTTAGGCAGGCTTCAGGAAATTGTTGGTTGCCTTGGGCCCTACGCCCTAATCCAAGATACCAAGCCCGGAACCAAAGCCCTGAACCTTAAACTCTGAAGCACCGGGTAGGAAGTTGTGTTTACAAGGGCTTCGGGCTTTCTTAGACCTGGCAGAACCCAAAATTCAAGGACATAAGCCACAAAAACATGTTTTTGACAGTCATATGATAGTTATACGCTTATGATTTCTGTCGGTTGGGCTATCCAAGCTTCCCGGATTGCTTAGGGTTTAGGGTCAAGCCAGAGAACGCGCATCACGACGACTTCCGTTCGGTGGGCTCGTATCGTAAGACTTGAACAAGCAGTTCATTCTTTTTACCCGTTTAGGTTTTCAGGGGCATATCATATCCCTAGTCTTTCTAAGGGTCAGAAGATCGCTACATTGCTCTTCAGATTGCTACAGCAAATCTCCAAAAACACCCAAAGCTTCCAGTGCCCTTCCCGGCGAGCCAAGTGCGCTTGAACTAAGGAAAATTTACTGATTCCCCTTCTACCCTCCCTATACCGGCCGAATTAAGGGGAACCTAGGGTCGTCAGTAGAGGGGGGTGGGGTAGTAGGGGAACCCATGCAATAATCCCTAAATCACAAAAAGCGACCCTACAGTGGATGCTTAAAATCCTGCATGACCCTAAGTACCCCAGGTACCCCAAACCTTGAGAAGTATGTGTATTACTGTCATGTAGGATTTTTATTGTCAGCAGTAGTCTCGTTTGCGGACAATTCCTTACTTAACTCGTACTGGGCTTTTTGGGGTCCAAAGCTTCGAAGACTCTCCACTCAAGACCCTATACCCAAAACCCAAAACCAAAACCCCAAACCCTAAGCCTTAAACCCAAAAACTTTAAGCCCCTAGACCTTACACCCCAAACCCTAAACCGTACACCTTAAGTCCCAAATCTTAAACCCTAAACCCGAACCTTGTGGCCGCCCCGTCAGCAGGATGACGAGCCATGTTCGGTGCTCCACCAGGCGCTTGCAGATCTGCTGGTCCGCAGGTTAGATAATTACCAACATTGTGGTTCCATATTCCTGAGGGTTTAGGGGTTTAAGGTTTAGGATTTAAGGTTTAGGGTTTAGGGTTTAGGGGTTCAAAGATGAAAGGGATATGTGTATGTTATCCCATCTAGGACCCCAGCTAGAGCGGAATTCATGGGCTTCCATGCAGACCCCAAACCTGAATGTGCCAAAGGGCGATCCGAATCAGGGGTACCGCCTGTCCGCGGGTTCAGGGGCCCTTTCTCGGAGTTTCCCAACATGATCCTTTTCTAATTCTCCAAAGGGCACCCTCATAAGATCCTTGTAACCCCATGCCCGAAGGACATTTCAACTTACATACAAGATTCCAGTGTAATTTACCCATCCGTAATGAGGTCGAGTAGACTGCCTTTGCATCGGCCCCTAAACCCTAAATCCTACTAAGAGGCTCTGGGTACTTACAACCCAGTCAGAACATACGTATAAGTATGCTTGCTTTAAAATTACCTTGAACCTCCCAGTACAGGGTCCCTAAGGGTTGCCCCGTTTATGGGGCAATCACCCCCCGAAGCATGTAAGCCCTAAACCCTAAACAGTTGTTGTCTATTTTCTCTTTCATTATCCCAATATCACCCCAATATAACACGAATATAAACCCAATATAACCCAAAAATGACCAAAAATGACCATTTTTTTTGTGGCTGGCCGTGAGGTCTACGGCCGCAAGAAGGCCGTTGCTGTCAGGGTATACGGGGTTATCTGGGGGGAGTTGAAGAGGAAAATGGGAGCTTCTACATCATTCAGGGTTTGGGGTTCAGGGTTTGGGGTTTAGGGATTTGGGGTTTAGGGTTGAAGGTTTTTGGGTTTAGGGTTTGGTGTTTGCGGTTTCTCAAAATTCCGACTTAGGTCCAGAAGAAGGGGTTCTTGAGGCTCTATGTTAATTTGGGGAGTATGTGGCCTTTGACTGGTCAGCATCACGTCTGGCCTATGAACATTGTAGGGAAATTGCAGGGATACCCTTCCACTAGTTGGGGGTTAATAGGGAATAAACGACCATGTTATAGAGGAATTATACGGAGAGCGTATTCCCTTATCCCCCTCTAAGCACCAGTAAGTTCAGGGACTATTATGGGAGGACATTGTTTGTCTACAAAGAGCTACCTTATACGGAACGGCAAATGGTCCGACAAAAGCTACGGGGCTTCCTATAAGGGCCTCATGGGGTTCTTTAGCTTGGGAGAGTGTTCTGTGTAAAAAACAGAGTTAAGGTAGGGATCCAAGATGGCAATCTGGTATCCATTGTAGCTACTATATGAATTATGCTTGATGGGGTGGAAGGTTGTTGTCACGCCTGTCAACTCAAAGCTGCGACCATGCCCTAAGCTGCCAGCCCTCCGCTGCTTCCTTGTGTAACGTCCCGGGGTCAGGTGTACTCCCGGAAGCCCCGGATCGGACAGACCCTCTAAGAAGCCCCTAAGCTCCCTTACCATTGCCTTCAAAGGGTCCTTTGTAGGGTGTCTGTCCTTGGGGACCCCCTGGCACCCTGTATGTAGTAGTTTCCCAAAATAAGGGGACCCTAATATAGACCCCAACATACTCTTATTATGGGGGCTCCAGAAAAGGGTACTGCTAATTTTGGGAAACCCCCATGTAGATTCTCCAGAATTGACACCCTAAGGCCGAGTAAGTTACATCGCGCAGACGCGACTGAAGGTTTGAAGTCTGAGCATATTTGTGGGTTTAGGGTTTTGGGGTTTAGGGTTTAGGGTTTAGGGTTTACGGTTTAGGGTTCGGGGTTTAGGGTTTAGGGTTCAGGGTTTAGGGTACTGTACACACCCTCTCCCAGCGCCGCTACGGAGCCTCTTATCACGCCTGCCTGGCCCCAACCGTAACAGCCGTAACATTGACCAACATGGGAGTCTATTGAAACGTGGAATTCCTAACGGGGACCCTTTCATGTTCTCATAGTTCCTAGATGCTTTGCCTGGAGTCCCCTGTCTTGAGAATCCCGAAGTGCTCTTTACTTAGGAATTATCCATTATGGTCCATCCCTAAGGGTCCAAGTACCCAATAATCCCCCAAACCTGTACTACAATTACTATTACTAGTACCCAAATCCCAAGTACCTATTTTGGGGTACTCGGATTATTACGGTATATGAAGGCCATGCAGATCCTCAGAGCCCCCGGCACCAACCGCAAACCCAAGGCCCCAAACCCTAAACCCTACATAGACGGGCCTAAACCTGGCTAAGCCTTAAACCCTTAGCCCCGAACCCAAAACCCTAACCCTTAAACCCTAAGCCCACATAGACCCAAAACCCCCACAATAGTCCCTAATATAACCCCAATATAACCCTAAACCAATATAAAACCCCTATAATACGTACAGTTTCCATTTTGTCCCTAATATAACCCCAATATAACCCTAATATAACCCTAAACCCTCCTCCCTACTTCCCAGGTGGTCCTGTTCTCCCCGGACCAGGCAGAGCTTCTATACCCAGAGCCGCAGCCGCGCCTGGGCTCCCTTTGAAGCCCGGAAGTACTTGTAGGTTCTAGGGTTGAGGGTTTAGGGTTTAGGGTTTAGGGCTTGAGGGTTTAGGATTTAGGGTTTAGGGTCTTGGGTTTGGGGCTTGTAATGATAACCCAGCTGGAATTGGTTCTTCTAGCCCAGGAATAACCGCATTAGGGGACATAGGGGGCTGAAAATGGAATTTAGGTACACTTGGCTCATAATTGCCTGAATCCCGTTGGATCCTGGATTTCTGTGAAGGCATTGAAAATGACTCACCAAAATCAAGCGTTTGGCTTTAGGATTGCCCGGTGTAGGGTTTAGGGCTTGGGGTTGGCTTACGGAACTTGAATTCAATTACCAGAGCGGAGACCCAACTGGAAAGAGGGGACAACAAAATAGCATGTGGATTATAGCGGTGTATAGGGATTCATGAACTTGAATTGAAGTTACGGCTATATGGGTACATAGTCAATAACAGGGTTTCCTCATGTCTGTATCTTGTTTTCAGTTCATTAGAAGCAAGCCAGTACTTGTTTATTTCAGGAGTTTTGCATGGACATATGGTAGTTTCCCGAAACAGGGGGACCCCAATATAGACCCAAAATGTTATGATCCTCATTATTGGGATCCCCAAAATGGTACCCTAATTTTGGGAAACCCCGTATTCTTACATCTCTAAGCAGCAAGTTTTTGATGTTTGCGCGGTTCCTTCTAAAGGGTGGGGTTGCTTGGAGGGAGAGAACTTGGGGGGTCAGGGGGACTTAGTGAGGTTAATAACCCTTATAACCTATATAGTAACCCTAGTTATCCCCTTTATTGACCTTCCAAGAGGGTCTATGCTGTTGTGGAGCCTGATGGGGTTGTAGTGGGGTTTGTCGCTGCTTCAAAAGGTTTACGTTGCTGGTATGCCAAGTTCGGGGTTCAAGTCGGACAAGACCGGGTGAGAGCAGGCAGGGTTCTGGCTTTGGTCTACCGACTTTAGGGCCAGGCTCCGTTGGCTCTTATAGCAAGCAGGCGGCTAACAGTTTGTGAGGTTGCACTTATTCGTGTGTTTTTGCACCGCAATTTAGATAAGTCGTGAAAAGTCAATTTGTGCGTTAGAAAACGTTTCGTCTGAAGATTGTCAACTTGGATTACAAACAACCCAAACCTCAGAACAATCCCACTACAATAATAATATAGTACCGCATATGAGGGAGAATATTTGTTGCTAGGGGGGTGAGGGGGCTTATCAAGGGGATGTGACTACTGAAAGCAACCCTGAACCCTAAATCCTAAAACCTATATTGCCTATTTCAATACCTCCCCTTTAAAGGGACCCGAAACCCTAAACCCTAAATACATATATATATATATTCTGTATAATACATAGGTTATCCCCATACCTCTCCTTTTTAAAGAGGCCCTAACTATGGGCTATTAAACTATTAGGACCCGAATAAGGGTAGATTAAGGTCTCCTTAAGGTCTAATAGCCCATAGCCTAAACCCTGAATCCTTAAACCCTACACCCTAAATCCTTAAACCCTAAACCCTAAATCCTTAAACCCTACACCCTAAATCCTTAAACCCTAACCCTAAATCCTGAAACCCCCTAAGGCACTGCCTGATGGAGCATGGCACTCGCTACTCGCGGCTCAGCCCAGAGCAGGCTTTGGCAGGTGGCGATGAGGGCGGCCCGGCGGGCTTCGATCCTTGGAGTGCGCTTTGGGGTTATTTCGGGATTATACTGGGATTATACTGGGATTATATTGGGGTCATATTGGGGTTATATTGGGGTTATGTTGGGGTTATATTGGGCTATATTGGGATAATGGAAAATAAATTGGAAACTACTAGTTTAGGGTTTAGGGTTTGGGGGGTAAGGGTATAGGGTTCGGGGTTTAGGGTTTAGGGTTCAGGGTTTAGGGTTTGAGGTTTTTAGGTTTTGGGGTTGAGGATTTTGGGGTTTTGGGTTTTAGGGTTCATGCGCTTGAGGGTTTTAGGGCTCAGGCTTTGGGGTTTAGGGTTCAGGGTTAGGGATATTGCCCCTAATAATGGAGAATCAAACGGAAAAGAAAATGGCAAATGAAATGGAAACTGGAATTATAGGGTAGTCTATAGGGTTTTGGGGTTATATCGGGGTTATATTGGGATTGCACTTGGGTTACATTGGGGTTATTTTGGGGTTATACTGGGATTATATTGAGATAATGGAAGATAAGATGAAAATTACGATTTTTGGTTTAGGGCTTGGGTTTAGGGTTCAGGGTTTGGGGTTTCGGGGTTTAGGGTTAGGGGTTCAGGGTTTAGGGTTTAGGGTCTTGGGGTTTAGGGGTTTAGAATTTAGGGTTCAGGGTTTAGGGCTTTGGGGTTAGGGGTTAAGGTTTAGGGGTGGAGGTTTGGGGTTTCGGGGTTTCAGGTTCAGGGTTGCGAGTTTGGGGGTTTGGCGGTTAGGAGTTTGGGGTTGAATGTTTGGGGTGTCGTGGTTTAGGGTTCAGGGGCTAGGCTGTAAATCTAGCGGCCTGAGTAATTACCAATACCATCGTCCTAGATTCCTTTTGAAATCTAGGAGGTGGCTAAGCAGTAGCCATAGCACGATGTGATCTCTGAAGCGCAACCATAACTGCCACCGCACCATCTCGCGGCAAACCCCATACCCTAACCCCAAGCCCTAAAACCCTAAAACCCTAAACCCTAAAACCCAACCTTAAACCCTAAA
>CAJNIZ010016380.1:58458-76319 GCA_905231905.1 Symbiodinium pilosum
TAAGGGTTTAGGGTGTAGGGTATAGCATGTTTATATATATATATATGGATTATACATTATGCATCAATAGTTGTAGGATAGTACTCAAATCTACATAGCGTTTGGGGTATGGGCTTTAGGGTAGTTTTTTTGGGGGTGATGGTTTAGGGTTTCGGGTTTGAGGTTTGAGCTTAGGGTTTGGAGTTTAAGGTTTAGGATTCGGGTTTACGGCTTAGGTTGTTGCGCGACAGCTGAAGGTGACATGTGGAAATGGCGCCCCAAATCCTTGGGATGTCGGGGGCAGCATAATTAAGTCGCAACAGCACATTCCGGTCAGGAACCTAACAACCGCAATCGGTGTGTTGTTTTACTTTTCCCACCCTTTGCTCGCGCTGGCATATCTCATTCCTGCTGGAGTTTCGGGCTAAGTCCCACTCTTCATCGCAATAGCTGCCTCCCCCGTTTTGGCTCCTTATGTGCTGCAATGCATGGTGAGAGTAGCTTGCAGGAGGTTCTTCAGTGGAAGCTGGCAAGTGTGGGAAGGTCTGGGAGGCTGGGAGTTCAGAGGGTGCCAGGGTCAAGGGGGCTGAGGCAGACTGCACAGTAAGCTGCCGGCGGGGGGGAGGCGGATGCCACCAACTTTGCAGTAGCTCGGAGCCTTTAGGCTGAGAAACCTTGCAGGCCCCTGATGTAAGCCAGCATGATGCGCTGGTGCCTAAGTCCTGCACCTACTGCCTAAACCCGCACTAAACTCTTGACCCTGAAGTCACTTATCCATTGGAGGCCCCTTCACCATCAGCCAGCCCCGTCGTTGCTGAGCCGGTTCCCGGCTTAGGCAGCGCGTCGCCTCTAAAACTGGGGTCTATAAATAAAGTCCCTCATATACTCATTATACAAACCCTACGTATGCATAGTGGTTTCCATGTGATTTCCATTTGATTTACCAACGATTTTTTTAAATTTCACTCTCCATTATTAAGGGTCATATAGTAATCTATACAATGGGGGCTGAAGTTGAAACCTGCTGACATCCCAGTGCTGGACACCAACACTTTTAGGCTTTGAGGTTTAGGGTTTGGGGAGCAGTTTGTTGAGATGGTAGGGATGTTGGACAGTTAATTGCTTCATCTGCATGACATTCCTACACAGGGAATGATGTAACGCAGGATCCCGTCCACCAATACTCATTCAGATTTCTAGTGTTGAGGCATGAGCCCGACTATTGAAATTGCAAATCTTGCATGATCTTGGGATAGTACACTACCAGAACTCCCAAACCCCTATACCCTAAACCCTAACTCCTAAACCCTAAACTCTCCCCTCCCCCTTCCCCAAGGTACATGGAACTTTGGGTCACGCAGGATTTTTGAATCAACCGTATGTCTGAGATACGTTGACACATAAAGATTTTAGGGTTTAGGGGTTAGGGTTTAGGGTTTAGGGGTTTAGGGTTTAGGGCCACGACCCAGGCACTTCAACTCCCAAATTACTGCATGGGGGCTTCTCAAGATCATGGGTCTGGGATTTAGGTATGAGGGCTTGAAGATATGGAGTCTGAGGACTTAGGCCCTGAACCCCACCACCTTTTAACCCCCTAAACCCTATAGTCCCCCTTAAGTAGATAGAATAAAAAGATCCCCATATACCCCATATTCCATCTACTTAAGGGGGACTATAACCCTAACCGCTGTTTCTGAGTTGAGGGTTGTTACCGAAATAAGAGGCCCTGGTTCGGAGGATCCTAGGGCTGGGCTTTCGGGTTTAGGGTTTTGGGTTTAGGGTTTAGGGCTTAGGGTTTAGGGTTTAGGGCTGGAGGTTTAGGGCTTAGGGTTTGGAGTTTAGGGTTTAGGGCTTAGGGTGTGGAGTTTGGGGTTTGGGGCTTAGGGCTTAGGGCAACCTTGATGGAAGTTTCACCCCTTGGAGCTCGGCAGTCTGTAGGTCTGTGCAGAAAAAGTTGGAATGCACCTTAAATCCTAAACCCTAAATATTGGACCCTAAGTCCTGGGGCTTATAATGGGCGCCTTGTGGGATAGCATGTAGTAAGTAGACTTACTAAGTCAGGAGAGCCGTCAGGTAGACTTTTTGGGGCATGGATCGCCGCACGTTTCTGCAAGCAGGATCTCTTTCCGCTGGGGAATATCGGACAAGGAAGGGTTGTAGGATTTGGGGCGTAGGCAGGCTTCCCCGCTGTAGACTGCAAGATACTAGGATCTGTGCAGCAGCGTCATACTGCGTGGTTTGTCTGACTTTTGCAAGGGTTAGTCCCTGCTGCTCGTATCAGGGGTGGCTATCTCACTTTACTTCCTGTCGTGCGCGCAAGTGCTAGTATTCTGTCCCACGCTCTGTGCGACAGGGGAATTTCCAACAATAAAGTCCGCTTGCATACCCCTAAAGATTTGAACTCTTTTTATCTTAGCTGCCACAGAGAGAACCCTTTTTGAAGGAAATCTTAAGACCCGCATATTTGTTTCTAATCCCTACACGAGCCCTAAAACCCTACATGCCCGCTATATCCCCTTCAACGGACCCCTAATTTTGAAAAGCCGCATTAAAAAAACCCTACGCATTTCCACCCTGGACCGGGTTCTGGCATTGATGCTCATGCCGGCAGGGTTTCACTTTCTGGTTTGGGGCTTTTGAGTTTATAATCCCCCTTAAGTAGATGGAGTATGGCTTTGGGTATATTATAATAAGATCCTCATATAACCCTTATTCTATCTACTTTCGGGAAACTATAGGGGTCTGATGCCCTGTTGCTCCCCTGGTGATTGTGATGATGATGGACGTTGCTGCCAGAGATACAGCTTAGACGCGTCCTGGCAGCATCTCATGTATGTGTCCTTGCCGGGATGTGGGGGGGTTTCCGACAGTTTCTGCTATTCAGGATCCCATAGCCCCATATCGCCAAAAGGCCCTAAAGGATGCTCCTATTCTGAAAGTAGCCAACTGCCTCAGCTGCCACAACGGCTTCCTCTGTTTAGAGGCCAGCTGTGAGTTGATCCAACTTCCTGTTCCAAAGATGGCAGTTCTGGAAAACAACATCACAATACATACATATATATACATATATCTACTCTATTGGAGTTACCGGAACCTTGGATATTCCCCGCAATGGTAAAGCCCCCCCCCACATCCCTAATATTCAATCTTCCCAGTGTGGTAATAATGGGTAATACTTGCATTTGCGTGGGGGTGGGGGGGATTCATTTTAGAGGGGGGGATGAGCATAGTCCTCGGCATCCCATCTTGAGGCCATTCCTGTCATGGCTGCGGCAGCAGCGGCAGCAGCAGCAGCAGTAGCTTGTAGATGGTCGGGATACCTGTGAGCATGAACCCTAAAGCCTAAAACCTAACTTACTCTGCTTACAACCTGCCACCAGCGTGACCTCGGTTGCAAATCTCTTGCCCGCTTTTTTCGGCTTAAGTTGGACATGTCAACCTCTACATTCGATACTGAAACAGGCGCGGACGATGTTCTGCCTTCTTGAGATTCTTGAGATTCTTGACTGGATCCTGAGTATGAAAAAGAAGTCTATGTCAGAGGCGGTCATGTGTACCCACCCAATGCTTTCTGCTTGTACACCGATAGTCCGAACACTGTTGTTCTGGCCCCTGTATTTTCTGTTTAGTTAGCATGACTGCAGCAGGTAAATGTTTGGGCCTTCATTTTTTCAATGGTTTTTCATTCTCAGCGTGTTCTGTGGCTTTGAGCAGGGTTAGCATCATTGCTGCTCTTGTTATGGTCGTTATTGTTGCTATTGTCACGTCCAGGTTTGTTCTTGTCATTGCATGGATGCCGAGGAATATTGCACATATCCACCATGGCTCCCGCAGTAAATGCAAATGCCGACTGAAGATCTCACCCCCTTTAAAGGAGGTTAGACTCTAAACCCTAAACCCTATATATCCCTATATAACCCTATAATAACCCTATATAATCCCCTATATCACCCCCTGTAAAGGAGTTTAGACCCTAAACCTGATTTCCCTAAACCAGTTCTGGAGGTGGTTACCGCCACGGGCCATGAGAAATGTGCCTAGCTCAGTGTGGATGATCATGCACTTGTCTATGGGGATGTCTCAAAGGATGGCTACGGAAGGGGTTCATGTGTCGAATGTGGTTTAAGTCTCGGCAGGTTTTTCCAGAGCGCATAGCAGAAGGATTCCGGCTTTCAATGGTTGGGAAGGTGGCGAGATTCGTTTCGGCCGCACATGTGCTCACGGAAGCATTCACCAGTGTCAGAATAGGGGTGGAGGAGTGTTACAGTTGGAGGCGAATGGCTTCGGGGAAATGTGTGCAATTCGTGCATCTCGTGCTCCAAAACTGCCAACAGTCACAAGAAAGATTATTATATAATGGTATATTTCATTATATGATATTATAATCGAGAAAGTCTATAACGGGTCAAGTCAGGGTTGTGTTCCGTGTGACTGTGCTCGCGCTTGCACCGTGAAGGCCACAATCCTGATAACTGTTGTGTCATCGTGTCTTTCCGTTGTGTCGCGTGCCCTCATGTCACGTTTTCCTGTTGTGCCTGCTTGTCGTCATGCTGGTGTCTAAATTGCGGGCTCGTGGATCATATCAGCTTGGAAGTCTTTACCCCCCTTACAACCACCGCTGCTTCTGCTGTTCCACTACCATTCACGCAGCTGCCACAGCAGCCACCACGGCCGCTACTACCAATCAGCATTGCCGATTGAATTCTGCAAGCTACGGCTGCCATCGCCAGGACCATAAACCCGGCCATCGCTGCTGCTCCTGCTATTTCTCCTCCTGCTCCTAGTCGGGTATCTCATGGCCTCGTCAGTATCACTAACACCTTCAATAACCTTAAACCACCCGTCCCTGAAACCCGGAGGCCCTAGAGCTTCACATAAACCAGGTAGCAAGTTCTCGACCACTCTCAATGTTTTTTCGGAGAACCTATCCATACATCGTTTTTGGACCATGAAAGTAAAACCCAGTGGGTCTGAAGACGGTTCGCGGGTTTGTTGTTGTTGTCTTTTGTTTTGTTTGGTGGGGGTGGGGTGGGGGACGGGGGCGGGCTTTGGGGTCAAAGAACGCGTAGGGTTCATGGTTTGGCGGTGGCTCCGGCGCACAAACTAGTTTTAGTTCCGTGCAGCTGTCTTTTTACTGACAACTCCCCTCCCTCCCTCCCTCCCTCCCTCCCTCCCTCCCTCCCTTTCCCTCTGCACTTCTCACTTCCGCAGGCATCGCAAGTGAGTTCTTTTAGTTATAACACGGCTTGAACCTGGAGGACTCAAAGCGCAGCCTCCGAAGCCACATGATCCCTGAGTCTACTCTACACGACCTTTGTGCACCTGCAAACCAAACTAGACCAAACCCTCCAAACTCCCAACCCCAAAGCCCTAAGTCCAGAAATCTAGACCTTCAACCCTGTACTAGGTACCCCAGTAGTACCCTTTTCTCCTTTTATTTTGGGGTCTCCTCATTAAATCTAAACACTAAGAACGAGGGTATGCTTGGTATTCCGGGGTTACTGGGCAACCTAGCGACCCAAAGCCCAAAACCTTAAACCCAAAACCCTAGCCCTAAACCTGTCGTCCCTAGGCCCCACGCCCTAAGTCCAGGCGCTGGGCCGTGCTCTGCGCTATTAGTTTTAGCCTCCTGGAGGCTGCAGCTGAGGCCGGGGACCTGGACCATAGGGTCCCTGGAAAGGGATTATCGGGATCTAGGGTTTAGAGCTCTGGTCCCATTTAAGGGATTATGGGGATATAGGATGTAGAGCTTAGGGTTGTAAGGGCTTATCGAATGAGAAAATGGAAAACAGCGTGGAACCTGGGTGTCCACAGGCGTGTATAGGGATTGTAATGTTGTGAACAGAATACTTGAAATGGGACTTTAGGGGTTCATGATGCAAGAAGGCCATGAGGAGCATAAGAGATAATGTGGACGTTTATTCAGGCTTTTGCAGTGGGTGGTTTGGGGTTTCGAGGTTTGAGGGGCTTATGGTTCAGGGCTTGGGTGGTACAGTTTAGGGGTTGGGGATGAGGGTGTAGATTTCAGGGGCTCAGAAGTTTAGACCTTCAGGTTTCGGGAGTTATGATGTATGTGCTAGGCCTGAGAACCTACATCTTAGTTGTTGTTGGCTTGAGTAAGTGTAGGTCGGCTTTATTAGGAGCATCGGGCAGTGTATGAACACAGCGGCCTTAAGCTTCCGATCGCAGAGGCAGACGCTGCAGGGTGTCCCTACCGAGCTTTGATGCCGCTAGAGCAGTCCTTTCCCCCCAATCTTCATGAGGTTTAATAATTACAGGGTAATATAGGTTATATGGTTGTTATGTAGGGGTTATAGGGGTAATATAGGGATTCTATAGAGATAATGGAAACGAAGATGGAAACTGCTGTAGTTACTGCTTCTAAGTCCCACCGTGCACCTTGAACCGCCAAACGCGAACGCTAACCTTGAACCCTAAACCCTAAACCCTAAAGAACCAGGCATGCGATCTTCATCTCTCAGAGGAGTGTGACGTGTGGCGCCTGGTCATCGTGGCCTTGCTTCGCAGGGTTTGAGGTTCAGGGTTTAGGGTTTAGGGTTTTAGGGTTTTAGGGTTTTAGGGTTCAGGGTTCAGGGTTTAGGGTTAGGGTGTAGGGCTCTGGTAGGGTTGAGATGTGGATGTATGTTGGTTGGGTTTTCAAGAGATTCCTCCGTACTATCATCTACTCCCCAGGCACGTGTGGCGAGAAAACTCCCACGTGGGGGTTGTTTCAAAACGGGGGCAGTTAAAGGGATAGGGATTACCAGGCGATTATGGGGACCCTAGCCCAAGATTCTTTATCCCTAACGGTCCAAGGACCCAAATAGTGGGGTTTTGGGGCCCAAATACCAAGGACCCTCAAGGCAGGGGCTACTTTGAGAGAAACTTCCAAAGCAGAAAGAGCTTCAACAGCTCTTCTCATGGCGGCTGGTACGGCTGATGTAGGTAAAAAGGTTTACGGTTTAGGGTTTAAGGGTAAACCCTATGTATTCAAGTCACTGAGCCCGAAACCTTCTTCCATCTCAACCCTTACCCGCTTGAACCTAAACCCAGCTACCCTAAACTCTGAACCTATTCCATGTACTACGGGTGATTGATAGAGGCTTCTTTGGGGGTGGTGCCTGGGCCCGAAACCCCTAAACCCTAAGCGCGTGAACCCTTAAACCCTTAAATCCCCAAACCCCAAACCTCTAAGCCCTACAAACCCTAAACCCTAAACCCTAAACCCTAAAACCTAAACCCTAAACCCTAAACCCCAAACCCAAAACCTCTAAGCCCTACAAACCCTAAACCCTAAACCCTAAACCCTCCCGAGGCGTCGCCTCTTTTGCAATTGACCAGGAGGACGCTTGCAGCGTTCTGGGTCTAGGGCTGGGCTTAGAGTTTCGGGTTTAGGGTCTAGGGCTCAGGGTTTACGGCTTAGGGTCTGGGGCTTTGGGTTTGGGGTCTAGGGCTAGATAGGGAAAAGCCAAAGTTGTAACCAGGTCGTACCCTTCCCTAAGCCCTATAAACCCCAAACCCCTGAAACCCCTGAACCCTAAACCCCTAAACCCTAAACCCGAACCCCCCCAGCCCCAAAACCCTAAAACCCTGAAGCGTAAACCACCTGAAGCCTTAAACCCTAAAACCTTGAACTCTAAACCCGATCCTAAACCCTAAAACCCTTGTGCATTGTAGGGTTTCGGGGTTCTACGGCTGGCTGGGCCAGATTTGAGCGTGAACTTGTAGCACCTGGATGTGCTGATCCATAGCCACCATAGCCCCTATGTGGAGCTTTCTCACAAATTTTGGGGGGTTTATGGCTTAGGATTTTAGGGTTTAGGGTCCGTTTGTGATTTTGAGGGTAGACAGACCAAGGGCGATAGTGTCTTCGGAGGTATACGGGGTTCACCAACTCATGGAAACTCCCATGTATGAATGAATGGAGCTGGATGTTTCAGAGTCTTCAAATGTGCATCTGACATGGAGGTTCGCGGGACTATGCGTAGGGTTCACATTCCCTGGGTCCAGGGTCTAATTAGGGCTTCTGTGTTTGGGGTTCTAGGGTTTAGAGCTTTTGGGTGTGAAGGTTTGGGTTTTTGGGGGGTTTGGATTCCAAAGTTCAAGATGTTGGAGGCTTATGGTTAGGTTTTAGCTTGTCGGGAGAATCCCAACCATCACAGAAAGGGACGCCTTGGCGTTTGCATAGGTGGTTTTTACACTGACTTTACACAGGAAATATCAGAACAGTATTGTAAAGAGTAGCCAATTTGCTGTTCATCCACTTGTTCCGATCTGCAGCTGTAGGCAGAGTATTACTCACCTATCCCTAATACCCTAAGGGTCCAAGCACCTAATAAACATATACTTAGCCAGAACCTGTACTATAACTACTATTGCCCAAAACCCAAGTACCGAATTATTGGGTACTTGGACCCTCTGGGATAGTACACCCCCCCCTCACCCAATAATAAATACGCCCTGGATATAGTACCTTTGTATATTTGGCAGTATTCCGTGTTAGGGGGTGAGGAGGCTTATTATTCGGGTACGGGATTAGTTTGAGCGAGCAAAACACCATAAAGATGGGCTCGAAGACATCGAGCCATGAGCCTGTAGCCTCCAAGCCTCAAGTCATAAACCCAAAACACCGCACCATGTTAGTTTCTAAGGGTAGAAGTATGGGCCCCTAATATGGGCCCTTAGGCCGTTTAGGGGGATTCTAGGGGCCATCAAGGGTACATATAGGGTATATAATAGGTATATAAGGATCCCAGGGTTAAGGGCCCATACTAGGGGCCCATGGTGTTAACCTTAGATAGTTGGGGGGGGGGCACTGGGGAACCTCCAATCCTGACCTCAGAGCAAGTAGAGGATTTCGGTAACACAAACACCTGGAATTGGGACCTCGTAAATGCTACATGGCTGCACTCACAGAGTCCTAGGTGTTGTGGCCACCAAGATCCCTTCATGATGGAAAAATGCAATCCTTTTTGAACGCCCAATTTCCATCCTTGCACGTTCCATTTTTTGTCAAGTTCATTCTCCTTATCTATCCCTACACATCATTCTACATCCCTAATTATACAACCCCAGGTATCCGAATGTTCCCCTAAACCCTACACGTGAGGGTCCCGTCCTATCCTCTTCTTTAGGATACCCTAAGCACCAAACCCTTCAGGTTACTGTCTTATCCTCTTATTTAGGACAACCCAAGCCCTAAACCCCAAGCCCCACATGAGTAGTATTTTATTTGGGGTTACTATGGTACCCAATATAGAGTAAGATTATATCCTCCTTTTGGGTTATAGTATTTTATGAGGAATATGATCTATCACCAAAAAACATTACTCACATGCAAAGTTACTGTTCTATCCCCTTCTTTCGGATCCTGCCAGGAGCCCCTCGCCGCCCGAAAGTCTGGGCAGCGCAGTGCTTGAAAGGCTGAGGGCGTTTGGGGTTTAGGGTTCAGGGGTTAGGGGGTGACGGATATAAGAAGGTAATCTTTGATGTAGAGTTCGAAGGTTAGGGATTCGGGCTTAGATCTAGGATTTGGGGCATATGGGGCTTAGGGTTTGGGACTTCGATTCGAGAGTTTCTTTGATGCAGTTAGTATCAAGCCCTCAAAGCCCTAAACTCTGTCAGAATTTCATTCTAAAGCGCTTGACCCCCGAAGACACTGATCATTCTGACCGTGAGGTGTGGTGATGGGGGTACTTGATGAAGTCCATCAAGTCCATCTACGACCCCTAGAAGCCTTTTAATAACCCCCATTCTTAGCCTTCTTACTAAGTCTTCCTGAGTCCTCAAGTAATCTAAGGTTCGAAGTATGGGCCCCTAAAATTGGCCCTTACACCTTTGGTTTTATTCAGCCTAAATCCTAAACCCTACTAGGGCCCATGGGTTCAACCTTTAGCAGGGGGGGCTTGGAATAGGGACTGAGAGGTTCAGCGTCGGGCTCATTTAGGGCTTCGGGGTTTGCAGGGCATTTTAGCTTGCAAGGTAGCGGAAACCTTTTCAGGAAGGAAACTTAGATACTATCCCATAGTTTTTGTGGAATTCTCTTCCTTGGTCATTTTTCTATCTATTTGTTTATTTATTTGTCTATCTATCTATCTATCTATCCATGACACTTGTGTTTTGCAGTATACTTAACACGGGAGCTTATGATTCAGGATTTAGAGTTAGGCTCCTACTTACGGTCTTCAGGTTTAGGGGGGGCTCTTCCGCCCATCTTTCTCGGGTTGACTTCAATGAGGACATCCCCATTAAGTCGGGAAAACCAAGTTACAACCAGGCAGCCTCCCATAGTTTCTGAGAGTTATCACTAGAGGCAACACAAGTGTTTGCAGCATACCTACCCAACATGCCCATCTTATGTTGGTATGTGCCGTCAATTTATCATCTCTTGTTATGGTATGGAGGGCTACACAGTCTACGCAAGTTGAAAAGGACCATGAATGAAATGGACCTGTTCTTAAGCACCAGAGGCATGTTTTCTGAAGATCTGTGCAAAGTGAAGGTATGGTGATAGTATTCTTTAGTTGGGGAATCATAGCTCAGAGTAAGATTCTATTCCCGTTTTGATTCGTGAAAGTTCTAAGAAGAATCGAATTTCTTTTGGACCAAATGCACGATTTACTTTCAAGTCCACACCTTCGACGCGTAGAAGGGTTGTTGCTAGACAGCCACTTGGTGTTTTGTAGGGGTGATTGCGGGGGGGTCAACGGTCATCACCATGCAAGCACATTGCTAAGATACAGGTGATCAAGAGACGGAGCCTGGCTCTGCGACCAACGAGTCACCTCATTTTAAAAAGACATCCAAGCCGAAGCCACGAGGGCAAGATGCAAAAAACATGATCCTTTGCTGCTGCTCGTGCTGTGGCTGTGGCTGCGGCTGCGGCTGCGGCTGCGGCGGCGGCGGCGGCGGCGGCGGCTGCTGCTGCTGCTGCTGCTGCTGCTCCTTCTGATGTTGCCTCCCCTATTGCCGGGGTATCATGTCTGCTGCTGCTACAACAACAACAACAACAACTACTACTACTACTACTACTCCTCCTCCTCCTGCTGCTGCTGCTGCTGCTGCTGTGCTACTGCTACTGCTACTGCTGCTGCTACTGCTACTGCTACTGCTACTGCTACTGCTACTGCTACTGCTACTGCTATTGCTACTCCTATTACTACTACTACTACTACTACTACCTACTACTACTACTACTACTACTACTACCACTACCACTACCACTACCACTACCACTACTGCTATTTCTACTTCTACTACTTCTTATGCTGTGTTTTCTCTTCTTATCATCCTTGCTATTGCCATGCCGGGGCTGCTTTGAAAGGTTAAAGAAGTTGACCGGCAAGTTCGATTTTACGGCGACACGGACTGCGGCCTGGCAGTTACCGGGAATTGCTGTCTTTTTGTATGGTACTTGGTTTCAAGGGTTGAGGGACATGTAGCCCTTTAGGGTTGGGTCATATGGGGTTGGGGTTTTAGCCTTTAGGGTGGAAGGTTTTACAGAGGAGGCCTGCCCGAGAGCATGGCGGACTCAGCGTTCATGTTCCAACGGAAAGATGCTGGCCGTTTTTTTTGGAGGTTCCCCTAAGGGTCCAAGTACCTGATAATCATATACTTACCCAAAACCTGTACTATAATTACTATTACCCCAAACCCAAGTACCTTGTTACTGGGTACTTGGACCCTCTGGGTTCCCCCGACTTGGTAACTACATATGTTTATAGACCTACTTCAACCCCGCCCCTAACCGTACCTGTGTAGATTACCCCACCCACACGATACGCAAGGTTGTTGTGTCTCACGTGCAGAGTCCCGTGAACCTGTATTTTTCGTCGTGTCGTGGCTCATGCATGGATCAGCGCCCAGGCTACGATTGCTAACAGCAGTTCCGCTGGCACCACCTACTCAAAAGCCAAAAGCAAGGACGGTGGGCTGAAGTTCAACTTGAGTGGTTACGAGTAAAAATTGTGGTGTTCGGGTAGGATAGCTACGTTTAAGGTCAAAACTGGGGTAATGTAGACCCATAATTAATAAACCTCCTCCCATTAATAGGGGTTATAATAGGGATCCTACTATTACGGCCCTTTAAAAGGAGGGGGTTTATTAATCAGGGGTCTACATTACTCTTAGCCCCACCCTAAACCCTAAACCCTAAACCCCACTTAGAGCCACCCAGGAGCTTAAGCCACGTAAGTTGGGGAAATTTGGGCAGGGATTGCAAGGTCCAAGGGGTGGGGGTTTTGGGGGTTTAGGGATATGATAGGGCCATGACGGGCCGTGCGTAGGGTTTAGAGTTTAGAGCTTTGGGATATTCGCAAGAGCCCTGCATTGTGGCGTTTGGGCAGTGCGGTCGTCTTCCCATAACCTGCCTGCGATTGTTAGCAGATTTGGAGTGGACCACCATAGCTGTCCCCAGAATTGTGCCGGCAATAAAACTTGAAAGATAAGCCCTAAACTCTACACCCTAAGCCCTAAAGCCCTAAAGGATTCCCATCCTGACTACCAAATGCAATCCAAGCCCCGAACCTCAAAGGCACAGTCTCGGCCGGCACAACAAGCTTCTCAATCAGCAGAATCTCCGACAATCTAAACCCTGAGACCTAAACTCAAAACTCTAAACCCTGAACCTTAAACTCGCTGCCTTCAACCCAGAACCCCAATGTCTTTTACATCTTTGGGGTGTTTCCATAGATAGCCGGCCCCAACATAGATCTCACTTTCCTAATTCTAGGGGCCCTCAATGACTTTGGGAAATCTCCATTCCTTGTGCTGCAGTAGGAGTGGCCCTTCGCGCCAAACGACCCGAGCTCCCCTGGCCGAACTTTTAGGGCTCCGCTTTTTTACGCAAGGGCTCTTATGTAGTTCCTTTTTGGGTCTGTTATGGTTTGTTGGTAAGGGATTCTAGTATACTACTACCCAAAAAAGTAACTACATAGGAAGGTCTGGGGTATACTCACTGGTTGTCAGTAGAGCTGGGGGTCGGGCTTTTTTCTAGCGGTTTTTGGGTAAGGTTGACAGGGTTAAGGTTGTGGCAGGGGCTTTAGGGCACAGGGTTTAGAGCTGTAGGGTTCATAGAGGGCGGATGTAGGGTTTAGAGTTTAGGGATGCAAAGGGTTTAGGATTTGGGGTTTCGGGAGTGGTGGGTTTAGCAGGCTATGAAGGAAGCATTTTCGTGTAAGGGCTATGAAGAGGGAAGGTTGTACCAGAGAACTTTGAGTATTGTGTGGTTGTTATCGGGGCCTTCCTGCGAATAAAAATTCAGACGTTAGCTAGGAATCAGAGCAAAGCGCACTAGGGCCTAGTCATCCTAAACACTAAGCCCTGTATGTAGTTTGACGTTGTTCCTGTGTGGTCCAGCGTTTCGGGTTCGAGGTTTTGCAGGGTTGGATGCCGGGATTGAGGCTTTCAGGCTGTTACGTAGGTGCTCAAAAGGTTGGAGGAAGGCAGGTGTGGTAAAGGATCCCTATTGTAGACTCCACTATGTATGGGCTTTTTTGCCATATTCCACAGTTCCCTTACCTCACCATTCGAGCCCTGTACGTTTCGGACTTTGCACTATCGAGTTCTAGATGTGTCTGTGAAAGTCTACGATTGATGAATAAGCAGCACACTTACAGTAGCTGTTTCTCAGATACGTGAGCCTTTTGTTTGCAGAGACATAGGACAGAAACCGGCACCCATTTCTTGTGATCCGCGCGTGCTGCCATCAGCCCTGGCGCAGAGTGGCTGCTGGCAGAAGCCAGGCTCAGTGGTTGAAACCTTTCGGAAGCAAGCCGGGTGACAGCCCAACGCCTCAAAGCTGCGATGCTGTGCAAAGAGGTAATGTCAACATTTGGGTTCACCTTCGATCCAACATTTGGATTCACGGACGAGCAACTTGTTGCGGAAGTGAAGCGCCGCTTGCTGTCACGCAGCATCGAAATTTCACAAGAGACCACAGAAGCAGCACGAAGACTTGCCGATGGGCCCGAGACTAGCAAAGTGGTTTAGCCACTCAAGGAAAAGGAAGCACAGCGGCCACCGGCCAACTTGGCGAGATCACGTTTGTCTCCTCCCCAGTATCCCGTATAGTCACTATTACTGGGCGGAGGGTCTAACTAATCTATACAACTTCCAAAGCCTGGACCCTAAACACCAAGCCAACCCCCTAAACCCTAAACCCTAAACCCAGTAGAACCTTGAACACGGTCCCTTAAGAGGGAGCTACTTTCTAGATCCTTCCAGCGGTCCAAGAAGCCCCGAACCCTAAACCCACAGCCCTAAATTCTAAACCCTAACCCTTAAACCCTAAACCCTGAACCTTATTCGCGGCCGCTAAGAATTCACAAGCAAAGGAGCGTCTTGTCGCGACATGCTGGTGAGTTTTATCTTCCAGGGTTTGCAAGGTTGCAGGACGCTCTCCGAAATTAACATGGAAGCGTTCTACAAAGACTACTGTCCTTTGAGAAGGGGACCATCTCAATTTCCATGTTTTTTTGGGGAGTCTCAGTGTAAGATTCCGTGAACAAAGAGACCCTGGTGGCGATTCCGGTCCTGCTCAGAGTTCAGGGCGACAAACTTGGAGTTGTTGCCATGTTAGCTTTCCTCTTCATTATGTGTTCTATTCAAAATCATCACTTGCTCAGTCTGTCTTGTTCAGGTTGCAGCACTTTGGATTTAGGAGTTTGTTCATGGTTGATGGCAGATGAGGGGTATCCGGTTATGTTCACAAAAACAGGTGAACTTACTGATGGTTGGCAGAGAACAAAAGAAAATAAATTCAAAGTAGCCCTTCAATAACATTTCCCCCATTTCTTCCTAAACCCTCAGTAAGTAAAGAGCCTCGTTTTCCAGAATTTGTGTAGGGACTGCCGGCGGAGTGCTTGCAGGCAGGCAGTTTTTTTGACCTCCCGCCCCAAGTTTCCAAGCCCTACCTAGGCAAACCAAGGTGCATACAATTGCTTCCCAATATTTTGACAAACCAACATACCCACAACCAGGGTTTTTCAACTTTTGTTCTGTTGTATCATCACTTTTTCAGAAATGTCTGAGCTACCCCCAGCACTCTAATCCCTTACGCCCCAAGTAGCTCAATAAGGGGATAACTAGGGTTACTATATGGGTTATAGGGGTTATCAACCTACTGACCAAGTTTCCCTGACCCTCCAAATAGCAGCAGCCCAGTCAAAGTTGAGGATCCTGGGCTTCAAAGCCTGAATGCGCTACAGTCCAAACCCCCAGCACCAAAGCCCGAAGCCGTCCAGAGAGGGTTTAGGGTTTAGAGAAGGACAACTGCACAACTCTACATTCCAAACGCCACAACTCCTTCAAGCTGAACCTTAGCTTCTAACTCCTAAACCCTAAACCTAGATGCAGTAGCCCCAAACCCTGAGACATGTTCTGCTTTATCGCTGACAATTTGCAAAGCGCCAGATAATGAGCCGCAACTGCCAAAGGAGCCGCCGGGGGCTGAGCTGGCCGGGTTTAGGGCTGAGGGCTTAGGGCTTATACTGGGTTGCTGTTAAGGAACTTAATTTAATTTACCATATCGGGGAAATTCTATTAAGTACTAGAAAGATTCATTATGGTAACTTGATTTAAGTTCCTTAACAGCAACCCAGTATAAGGTTTAGGGCGGGCTCTTCTGGAGAGAGTTGTGTTTTGAAAGGTTTCTTCGGGTTCAAATAACATCTCCCGGTTCGTATTTTGCGTCAAAGGTATGAGTGTTCGGGGCTCATCTCCTATATCGCCTCCCTGAACCTACCCAATACCGTATCTTAGACCCAAAAGACCTTCCATTTAAGGGTTCTATAAATTCTACAATATACCTAAATTCCTGTATGAAATTGGAAAAAAAGCTGATGGTCTTTTGGGTTTACGGTAAACATGAACCCTGATTCCTTGACCCAAAATCCTAGACCCTAACCTTTATCCTCAACTCTTCAGACATAAACCCTATACCCCCAACGCTTAAACCCTAGATCCTAAACCCTATAGCCTTAACTCCTATACCCTCAAGCCCTATACCCTAAACTCCTAAGCTTTACGGCCTTTTTACGGCCTTTCGAACGTGAGGTTGACAGACGAGCAGAAGAAAGTCCGGAGAAAGGTGCTGGCGCGCAGGGGCCCAATCTGAAGGCCCCCAAAAAGAAGTAGTTCTGTAGAGTTTACGTGTTTAGGGTTTCGGGGGTTTAGGGTTTAGGGTTCGGGGGGTTTAGGCTTTAGGAGGGTTTAGGGTTTTAGGGTTTAGGGATCAGGGTTCTAAGACTTAGGTTTAGGAGCGCGGAGGGTTTAAGGTTGAATTTAAGGTTTAAGTTTCATGGTTTTAGGGTTTTAGGGTCTAGGGTTTTAGCGGCTTAGGTCTAGAGGTTTAGGGTATAGAGGTTTAGGATTTATAGGCTTAGGGTCTTAGGGTTTAGGTTTTCCCCCCTTTCTGCCGCACCACAGGATAGAGAGCTCACTAAAGAAAAGGGTCTTGGATAATTGTCCAAGGACTGCATCAATAAGCCCTTTTCCAAGTTCCAGACCTTTGGTATGTGTACCCTAAACCCTGGAGCCCTAAGATAGGGTTTATGGTTGAAGGTTAGGTCAATCCCCCCTATAGTAATAGCTCCTTAATCTGAAATGAATAGGGCCTTAATATATCTACAATAGTCCCGTGTGGTACCCAATACAGGGTGGGGGATTGACCCAAGTTGAAGGTTGGAAGCCATGATCACAGCATTGAGCTTTCAGGGTTTTCCATCCTCGAAACGGGCTTAGGAGTACATGAGCCATAGTCTAATCTCCTAGTATCCCCTTTTAATATAGCCCTTATAGTAGTCCTCTATAAAATCCCCTATATAACCCCGTCTAAGGCGTTTAGACTATAGCTCACATACTCTCATTGCGGTTCCCGACCTCATTGTCCCATCCGACTAAGAGATGGCTCACATGTGGCATGCATGATCGTGGAAGAAGAGTGTGCGTACTTCCTGAAGGACAGGCAACACACAACATGCTCTCATAATCTCGAACCCTGTACCTGGAACAAGGATGGTATCATCAAGCATATCAAGCCCCTGCAATAGGGGATCTCGTTTATTTGTAGCGATATTATGGTTATTGCGTCTTGAAGCCTAAACCCTACACCCTAACGCTACGCCCTAAACCCTACACCTTAAACCCTAAACCTAGAGTCTAGGTGACCTAGACCGTCCTATTGCTGCCCAACCCACCCTCAGCGCCAGCAAGCCCTAAACCCTAAACCCTGATCGCCCAATCCATTCCTAGAACCCAAACTTTTGATCCTAAACCCTAAGCCCTAAATCTTCAAGCCTAAACCCTTACTGCTAAACTCCCTAAACTACCCTACACCCTAAACCCAATATCCTAAACTGTCTACCCTAAGCTTAAACTGCGACTCCCAGCTCAGTCCCTAAAATCCAGTCCCAAAGTCCACTTAAACCCTAAACCCTAAAGGTCAGGCGGTCACCGCCGCCGGGCTGATCATGGCTCTGATGACGTTCTCTGTGGGCCTGGGGGCCCGGCTCAAGCTTTGAGGGCTGGTATTAGGGTTAAGGGTTTAGGGTTTAGGATTTAGGGTTTAGGGTTTAGGATTTAGGGTTTAGGGTTTAGTCCTCCCCCTGACAAAAGAACCCGCCGCCCCCACAATATTAAGTAGTCCTAATATATTAGGGTTCAGGGTTTAGGGCTTACAAGGTTTAGGATTACGAATGGGAACATATCCATGTCAGGGGGAGGGGTGGTTTCATATCAGGGGGAGGTGATCAATGAGAGCATTTTGGCAGCCCCAGCCTTCATAACCATGGAGAATCACATGAGCTAGGTCTAAACACCTTAAGGGGGGTTATTTCGGGATTACGTAAGGGATTATTATAGGGTTACTAAGGGGATACTGGGAG